>WBMY01005020.1:90750-155484 GCA_013397315.1 Donacobius atricapilla | reverse complement strand
TTTTACCTGATTGGCCAGCTTAGCTGTTAGTTCCAAAATGGATTAACAATTGGTTTTTCCTACTATTTATGCTAAACCAATACAAGTAACAGAAGAATTCTTATTATTCCCTAAAGTCCTGGAAAAGACAAACTATCTTTTGGGTTTCCATTCTGATAAAAGAAAAGAATCAATTTAAAAAAAAAAAAATGAAGGAGAGGCAGAATCAAGCGGTAAAAGGATATGAACTACAGTGGAAATAATATATTTCTGATGAGCAGAAAGATGATTCAATAGTGGAGGAATAAGTAGAAGAAGAAAGTGTTGTCAACTGATTTGATTTTAGTTTTCTTAAAACTGCTCAAATATAACTATATGAAAATCTGTCATGGTCTTTGGTAAGATGTTCATGCAGAGAAAAAGGAGCACTGAAGGTTCAAACAAAAAATTAACTGCCATTTCTTTTATTGGGTCATAGTTATAAGGCCTTCTCTGTCATAATAGTAGGCAAAATCCGGACAGTGTTAGTGTTTCCAATGGGTTTGGAAATCCTCAGAATCTGTAAATAGATAGTTGCTTCTGCAGTTCGTTTCAGACTCACAGAATTCTGGGTATTTTGATGCAACAGCATTTTGTGCTGCTCAGCTTTTTATCAGCCGAAGAAGGTCTGTTGCCCTTCTGCAACCTTGGAGGATCTCTTGATCAAGGGAATTTTCACTTATCCAGAGCAGTGTGACCAAACAGCACATGACAAACAGTACAAAAGAGCAACAGACAGACCACAAAGCAGATGAACTGTGCAAAGACTGCCCAGTCATCCCTGGAAAATAACAAGTAAGGCAAGGGAAAAATTGGAGAGATAAAATGTGGTTTGGTGACTAGAATGAACAAAACCAAAATCAAAGTGTGGCAGGATCCTACTAAAATAATTATGAGGAAAAGGACAACTGAAAGAAAGGATGGACAAAACAGAACCCATAAAACTGAATTGTCTTGAAAACAAACAAAATTAAAGGACTATAAGACACACATGTGATAGAGCAATATAGTAAAAAATTATGTAGTAAGGAATCATAAGAAGCACCTTACATCATTAGAACATCTTGCAAAAATCACCTGAGTGCATATAGAAATGCATACTAAACACAGGATAGGATAAACTGTCATTGTTACCCCACACCTCTTGATTTATTACATAATCTTTACTGAAGGTGCCAGTTATACTTCTAAAATGAACATATACATATCTCTATTGACCTTAGTTACTTGAGCATCCAGCACCTACTCACATTTATATGCAATAAGAAGATTCTGGAGGATATAATTAATGTGTTTATTTTATAATTTGACTATGTTTTGACTTTTTTTTCTTCTCAAATGAGGATTTTAGAATAGAAATCTTCAGCATATGAAAGAAGAAATACAGGAAAGAGGAACATATGAAAAGCAGGAAGATGTCAAATTTAGATGAAGTTGTCCTTGTCAAGTTAATGATACACTCTGTGTGACTCAGTCACTTAAAAATGCTGAATAGTTGAGCATCAGGAAATGAACTGCCTCCTTAATAATATAAATAATAGTATCCATAATAACAACACTTAATTTCCAGTGGGGGACACTTACATGAATGTATGTAAACACGTACAAATATTCACAATTTACTTTCACCCAGAGACACACACATTTCAATTAAGATGCATAGTTTAAAGAATACGGAGCCTTTATTTAACATAAAAATGTTTCTTTTGACTAATGAAATATTTATATTTTTCTAGGTTGGCTTCGCTCACTGTAAAAAAAGGAGCAGTTGCCTAAGCATATAAAAAGCTATTTGCCCCTCCTAAAATGTTGTGTTCTGCTACATTTTGTTTCTTTGGTTTATATTGAAAATGCATCCAGATAGATCTATTCTTGAAAAAGCATCAATATTTCACCAAACTCCAACAATGAAAATTTCTCAAAGTTCAACTTCTAATTAAGTTTGTTCATTAGAAAAAATAAAACATAAGTGTGAGTGGTAAATATTTTAGGTTATCCTGATACAAAAAAAAGATAGTTCTAAATCAACCTCATGACAGAATTTGAATCATAGAATCATGAAGTTGGAAAAGACCTCTGAGATCATCAAATCCCATCATTAACATAGCACCACTGAGTTCCCTACTAAACCATGACCCCACGCGTCACATTCACATTTTTTGCACATTTCAAAGGATGACTTCACCATTTCCCTTGACAGCTTTTCCAAAGCCAGACACAAGGCATCTTTGTAAAAGTGTGACTTAATCCTCATGCAAAATAGCTTCAGACACATCAGAGTATAGTTTTAAAGAGTATTTATTACAAAGCCAAATTCTTGGTTAATTTACTATGATTATAGATGAATATACAATAAGTCCATCTATTCCACATGAAATCAACAATAGAATCTGGCCTGTAGTGTTAATGTTGTCTCACTGCAAATGAAATATTTGAACATAAATCAGCCATTGAATGAATGCAAAATTTGAGCTGGACCTAAGTCTAAAAAGGAAAGCTTATTCAATATATCACTAAATATTTCACAGTGATTAGCTCGAATGTTGAACCTTGCTATCAGCTTAATCTCCTTGTCTTTAAAAAGGGGCATATTGCAAATACAATTTTAAATATTTTACGCTTGTATGGAAGGAGGTTAATATTGATCCATAAGACTGTCTGTATTTCTCATGCAGAGGCTTTTCCTTTGATGTGGATTCACAAAATCATCACCTTAACATTGCTGCGAGAATCCCTTTCCTAATACCTCTTTTGAGGAGTCTCAGGAGTCTATTTGTATGGGCCTAGTTCTCATGCTAGGTGCTTGGCACTTTTAGAGCTAGAACAATAATATGACTTTATTTTTTTTCAGCTTTTGAAAATTAATGCCAGATCTTTAAACATTCAGATTGTATAATTTCTCATATTTAGGATGTGCTGTAGACCAGGTTGTACAGATGCAGCCAGGATGAATGTTAGGTATGCCCTCAGGCTGACTAGTTAATCTAGTTAAAAACCTGTTTCAAAAGAAGCGTCTGAACCCTGATGTATATTGCAGAAAAATACTTCTTTTTTATTGTGCTGCTTTTGGGAATATCATACTGGGAAGACTCTGGGTGATATGTTGAGACTGAAGTTTGATGAATCATAAAAACTGGGCTGAAATGCTTTAGAAAAATGGTGCATTCAATATATTTTATGTCTTTTAATAACTCACATACTGTCTGCAGGCGTATTTTCACATTAAACTAACATTTAATGACCACAGAAGCAGAATTCCTGATTTGTTCTTGTAAATAACTGTTTTAATACACCTGACAGCTAATCTTTACATTCTTTTCTCCTCCGTTTTCCCTCAACTTTCTGTTGTGGTGGACCTTCAAAGTAGAAAGGCTCTTGTTTAGCAGCTTTGTTAAATTGCTCAATGTTTCACACAGAATAAATCAGTGCAGGGCCCTTTCACAAAGTACTCTATTATCCCATGGACAGAGGCAACTCTACTCCCATTAATTTAAATACAGTCCTACTTTTTGATTTAAAAAAAATATGTTTAGTTTTATCTGTATTGACATACAGTGGATAATTAATATTGTCTTCCAGTTAATGTGTCTGAATGATGTTCAGTGGATGAAGAAGCAGAGCTGAATTTCTGAGTACTGTTCAAGTTGAAATCAGCCTATGATGAAATTATCTATGAAAATCTTAGTATTTAGACATATTTTCTATCAAAAATAATAGATAAAATACAATATTTATAAATCATAGCTAAATACTTTTATATGCCAGAATTAAGGTAGCTTACTAGGATTTTCATATTTTGAAATATGAAATTTATTTTAATTTAATTCTGATGTCTTATTATGTGCAATATTGCAGTATTGTGCAGGTTTTGATACTACTCTTGATGCTTCAGAGTTAGGAGGGAATATAGCTTAGCAATTTAATTAGTGCAGGCCTGTTTACTTCAACGTAACAAGACTGTGCAGATGATTTTAAAACTTTGAATATTTTCAAGCTTTCTTTGCAACAACTGCCACTATGTTGATTGGCCTTAAACACTGGTATTGTGGAACAGGTGCATAAAAAAGTATCCCCACTCTATTTTAGGAGACATAGACACACCTATAAGAAGGGCAAGTTTTGCAAAATCTCAACTGCTTGTGAAAAATACGATATTTTTCAATATATTTATACTTCTATATTAATATTTATATGCTGAAATGCAGAAAAAAAAGTCTTTGCCCAAACAATGTGCCCTATGTCTTTTTGTAGATAAATCCTCATTTCAACTAAGAAGACAAATAGAACTCAGAGGATCTAGTGAAGTTTGAAGTAATCATCAGAAGAAACATTTTGTCTATGACTGGGCTACTTGAACAAGATATTTAGCTGTTGCAAATGTTTTTATTTTAGTTGTCCAAAAGCTTTTAATGCCCCACTCAAGTACATTTATTTAGAAGAGGTTCATTTGACAACCTAATATAAAGTGCGTAGAATACAGATAATTCATGCCTCCTCTCTGCCTAGAGCTTTTGGTAAAAACTTGATTGATAAAGTCTGATTTAAATCTTTTTATGACTAAGATGGTTCTGAACTTTAAAAGAAGCTTTTATGGATAGTGAATATAATATAGTTTTTATGTAACACCTATGCGTCATATATTAAAAACAATCCATTGAGAAACTGGTCCTTGAGTGAAACAGAAGTAGGTAGAAATCTTTCAAGGAAATATAGTGTTTATTTTTTGTTTCCTAAGATTTGGTTGTCTCGTATAACATTCATGGCTTTTCAAAATGTAAATATGTTGCACCAACACTCAAAAACTCAAAACTGATTTGTTTATTTATATAGTTCATACTTTTATGTATTAAACACAGTTTTGTATGCTGGATGAACTTTAAATATATTCACTGATTTAAAAATTGTGTGTTCTATTACTGCTGAGATCTCTTACACTCTTATAATATTTTGACATAAAAAATGCTTAGTTACATATTGGAAGGCAAGTCTTATCGCAAATGATAACAGCAAAAGTGAGCACAACACAAAATCATTCTTAAACAGCTTTTCCTTGTTCAATTTGTGTCATATAACATCACATTATTTGTGGATTTTAAAACACATAAAAGTTGTATAAGGTACAGTGGATAGGATTTGTAAAGCAAGGTAGAGAGAGATAAAGATATGATAATTTTAATTTTTGAGAGCAGAAATTGTTATGTTTTTCAATTAGTTTCCATATTGACATGATATTAAGATTACTCAAGGTGCCAGCCCAAGACTTTGAAAGAAAAAAATTGATAAAATAGAAAGGCTGATATTTAATATATTCAAACATAAGCTACAATTTAATTTAAATTCTTCAGCAAATATTTTAAGTAAGGGATTTTTGTAAAAAAGGTCTCCAGTGCCTGATTTTAATTCCCTCAAAAAAAGTAACTCTTTAATAAAAATTAGAATATTATAAAAATAAAAATTGGGTCAACCTAAACACCTTCTTTGGTATTGATATGAGTGCCACGGTGCTATGTACTGCATGCAGCCGGAAAGAAAGGCACAATGAGTGCTAAGCATGAACCTGAACTTCCCATGGACATTAATAATACATGGAGAATAGTGCTTACCCACACATTCAAAGAGTCGCAGTTGCGGCCTTGTGCTGTCTTACAGAATAATGTATCAGAATTACAGCTGCTACCTGCTCCCTGCAGCATAGACCTTACTCATGTTGTAAGTGTGCAACAAGGGTAGAAGCCCTGCTATCCTAGCTAACCCTAGGAGAAAATTCATTCCCGGAGAACTTTCTCTAATTCTGATTTTGATTTAAAAAGCACATGTTCTCAAGCCAAGAAAAAGATAATTACGGAAAGATCTTACTATAACAGCCGCTCTCGTGCTTTATTTCATGGAGTGTTTATGTATTATTTTTGAACGAATGCAAAACAGAATATGAATTACAGTTGTGCTCTATGAAAGATTTATGGAAAATGAAGTAAGGGCTGACTTCTTGGGCTTCCTGTAATCACCTTATTACATGTATATTAATATTACATTATAAATATTACATTATTAATAATGAAACCACTAACAAGATTCAAGAATTAGTATGAACATGCTTGTTTCAATTCAGGATGTTCTTGGATATACTTATTGATATTTAAGGGATATATAAAGTACATGGCAAACTATTCCAATCTGAATGCCCAAGACATTGAAATATTAAAAACATCTGCTGAATTAATGACAATAGTTTTTTCAGGACATAAATCCATGTCAGAATGGAAGGAAAAAAATCCTTTAATTTTTCAAGAGATGTGTGGAAGGAGACGTTACATCAAGTTTCCATGAGGTTGTCTAATCGGAGCATTTTGCATTAAAAAAAACCCCAAAAGAGTAATATTTTAAAATATTCATTTGCTAATGTTTCCATTTGCCTTTATTTTTGTGTTTGTTTCAAAAAGACCAGAGTAAACAGTAATGCATAAAATCTGCTCCTCTACTCTGCTCTCGTGAGACCCCACCTGGAATGTTGCATCAGCTCTGGGGTCCCCAGCACAGGAAGGACATGGATTCATTGCATTGAGTACAGAGGAGGCCACCCAGATGATTAGAGGGATGGAACACCTCTTCTAAGAGCTAATGCAAACAGAATTGGAATTGTTCAGCCTGGAAAAGAGAAGGCTTTAGGGTGGCTTAATTATGGCCTTCCAGTACCTGAAGGGAGCCTACAAGAGAGTTGAAGAGGGACCCTACACAAGAGCATGCAGAGACAGGACTACTGTAGAGAAGGGGGAATGGCTTCAAACTGAAAGGGCATCAGTTTAGATAGATTAAGGAGGAAATTCTTACTGCAAAGCTCAACTGGCACAGGTTGCCCAGGGAAGCTGAGGATGCCCCATCTTTGGAAGTGTTTAAGAGCAGGATGGATGGAGCTCTGAGAAACCTGGTCTAGTGGAAGATGTCTGTGCCCATGGCAATGAACCAGAAACCTGGAAGTTTGCTTTCAACAAAACAATTCTATGATTCTATGAAATCATGAAACACAATAAAGTACAATAAGCATCAATAGATTAACATGACTTGGTCTAGGATAATGAGCTTGATATCTTTGTCAAAGCATAAACTCCATTTCACATTAATACTAGTAATCTGACACTAGACAGAAAGTATCAAAGTCTGTGAGTAACGAAAATATTAAATGAATAGAGGGATATTAGTGTTTTTGTTTAAAAACATTGCTGCTTTTATCTTAACATAATCACAATATAATGTGCATTTTGCAATCATCAAATTGCTTTACAAATTGCCAACTTATTACCCCATTGTGCTGGAGAATCAGAGCTCTCATCAGGGGGAATAAGATATTTCCAACCCTTATTAATGTAAGAGATTAAAAATGTGTATCTCTCAGCCGTGTGCAAGGAGCTTGTGAGACATAAACTGCCTCAGACTATTTCATTCTTAGATGTTGATGGATTTTTCAGGGAATTAAATATGTCTCACTATTTCAAGGGATGGGGGAAAAATATCTCCAAAACTGCAACAGGCATTGCTTCTGTCTTCATGCCCATTATGAGAAGTGGACAGTTCTTTCAAGTAAAATGAAATCTCTACTGCTAGTTTTCTTTGTTCACTAAGATTTTCAAATAAATACTTAGATGTGTTCTTCAAGTTTGTCACTCATGCCTTGGAAGAGGTCCCAGTAGGTGTTCACAATGCTACAGCTTCATCCTCTTCAACATTAGAACACACTTTTGCCACCACTTCTATAGGAATAAGTTGGTTCTTGTGGAGGGACTCCCTGTCCTGTGGGTACTTTCTCTTGGGCAGCCCTAGGGTGTTCAGGTTCATGAATGTAAGCTTCTATCACTCCATTTCCAGAGAATTTACCTGAACCTGCCCACTGCTCTCCATTTTTTCTTCAAGGAGGAGTACTTTGTAGTTGTGTCCAGTATTTCTGGAAACAAACATGAGAGAAGACAAAGAGCAAGGATTCTTGTCACGGGCAAATAATTCAGGAAAATAAGGGCTCCATCTGAAGACAACAGTGACAAAGGATATGAGAAAGTGGACTGATGATGGGACTAGTGCTCCAGTTCTCAAGCATTCATGAAGAACGGTAAGGAGGTTCTGAATTGTCTGACTGGAGTCTCTATTGTAACGATTGAACTCAGGATAAAGCATTAATAGAAAGATGTAATTGTGCTAAAACGGTTCAACTTTGTGTATTTTCAATATAAGTCCACAATAATGCAGCTATAAGAGAGAGAGATGAAAGATACTCTCAGAGACATAAATATTGCCACAGAATTTAGATGTGCTTCTTTGAGGTTTTTTGTTACGGCAAGCATAATACAATTATCATGGGAACCTGTAAATTCTGTCAGAGAAAGCTGCTTGCACTAGAAGTTCATTTCAATGACATTTAGACGGGAACTGTTGTCTACTCTACTTTTATCTCAGCAATTCAGGTCTTAAAAGTATAATTTTTATACATTAATTAATTTTCTTTGGAGACTTTAGTTTTTTAGTACATTGAATATGTAGAATTAAATGACAGCAGTTATTGAAAAGCTTAGGCCAGCAGATGAGTTGAGTTCCAGTATGTTTCTTCATTGTACAGAAAAGTTGCACACTGTTATCATAATAATACTCTTGGAGGCTGAAGGCCATATGCAGCAGCTGTGTTCCAGATGTGATTCCTCAGCTGGCTGTTTGACTGTTCCCTGCCTATCACTTCCTCATGTACTGCTACTTCATTCCATTTCAATTTGATGAGTGTGTATTTCTTTCATTTTTATGTACACCTGGATTTGCATGTTCCTTTTTTCTTTTTAAATGTCTTTTTATTCACATGACACTTAATTCCATTTATTTTGCTGTCTTTGGCTGTACCATTCCAGATGAACCCTTCAGATGCTGACACCAAGAAAAACATTCTGAGTTAGATCTATCTCATACTACAGATATCACTGATTAGCCTTTAGCATTATAAATCACTAACTATTTATTCCTATGCCATGCTTATGTTTTTAACAAATAGGTGCTCCTGAAAAGCTAAATGTTCAGTTTCTGGAGGATTAATACTTGGGGACCAATCTTTTCTGCATCACTTGAAATGAAGCTGTAGTGGTGCATATACGATTCGGCCATCAGATATAAATCAGTGTCCAGACACACTGGCTTCAGGAGCTGAAAACAAAGTGATTGAATTCTGCTTTTAGAATAATTTATAATTCTTAGTAGACCCAAAATATAAAAGAATATGTTCCTATGGTACTAATGGTACCAATTAGTGTACTTGTCACTGTGGTTGGTTTTTGGACCATTTTAGTACAGCCTATATGATGGATTTGCCTTTGTGATATTTATTTGAAACAAGGGTGGGGTAGGTTTGAAATTTATTTGGGTGGCAATCATTGTAGTGGAGGCAGGACTTCTCCATAAAAAAATAATTACTTCAGGTAGAAATTAAAGACAAGCAAAGAGGATGTATGAAGAATAGAACTGAGAGACACAGCATGTAATGGCCAATTTTGCATAGAAAATATGTTTTATGTTATAAAGTTATTTCTTTGAAATTACTAACTTCAGTAAGTGGTCTGTTTATAATCAGAAGAATTTCTTTGGTCAACATATATTAATTATAAAATTCTTGCCAAGACAGGCTGCAGGATGCATGCATTGCATTTAGAACTGAGATAGCACTGAGGAGATTTTAAAAAGAAGTGCATTTTAGCTAAAATTATAATGTATGGACAACTGAAAACTCATGCACAATTTTAATGAGGAACTTAAAAAGTAAGAATTTCAAAAGAAGAGATTCTGAAAGAATGGATTACTAATTTATTTTGTAGGATTTGTAGACAGATTTATTTCATTAGCTCACCTCCTGTGGTAGACATTTGCTAAACAATTAATTTTTACTTTGAGGAACAAAAGTATAACATTAATGCTTTATAAAGGAGAAGCCTCACCATGACAACCTAAAAAGGAATCAGTTCTTCAAAATTGTCAGAGCTCCTGCAGCTGCTACTGTTGCTCAAGAGAAACCTGCTGTCTCAACTTACTGTGCTTTTGGACTTATTTCTGAAGGTCAGATCACAGTTTTTAGGATCACAGTCAAGGTTCTTTCCTCTTAAAAAGAAGGGAATTAGTGATACTCCCAGGAGGGGGCAAAAAAAAAAAAAAATCCAATATGTGTGGCTGCTATTGGGTTTGGAGTTATAATACGAAAAATAATTAGAGTATAAAATTCAGCACCTTGGAAAATGGCAAAGAACTGGCAAAATTTCAACAAATACTTCGAAAAAATTAGAACCTTTGGTGATACTTTGTCTCTCTGCAAGAGAAACAATTTATCAGTGGTGGTCCAGCAGTGAGGCAGTAGTGATTGCTCCAAAAACAAGAAAAAAAGACTCTGGGTTTATTAACAAACTGTACAGGTATTTGATGCATTGCCATGGGGGCTTGATGGCAGATGAAGTTTAAACAAATCCAAGTGAACAAGTTGCTGAATGACAAGAAAAACATAAGGTATATTTAACTTTTGTTTTCCTTTTTAATGGATATTGGTGCTGGTAGTCAAACTTTGGAAGAAAATGAACCATAGAAATATAATTTTAAATAACTGCTCAAAAAATAACCCAAAATTGTTTCTGTCAAACAAAATGATTGACTTTCCCCCCATGTAGTATTATCCATGGGGGTTTTATGCAAGTACATCACAGAGGGTATTCATAGATGTGAGGTCAATATTCCTAAATCAGGTAACTGCACATTCTATTCGTATCAATCAAGGGAGAGGAAGTCAGCTTGAAAAAGGATGCATTTTGGAAAAAACAACAAATTATTTATATTGCTGGGAGGATTTATCACTGATGAATGTAGAGATCCCAGATGATAGTCAATAAATACCTCTGTAAAGGAAAAAGAGAGAGTGAATGTAAAATTGGTTTTCTACTTTTATTTATAGATAGCTGAAATATCTACCTGTGTAGAAAGAATGCCTTGTTCAATGTCAGAAATGAAACCTGTGACATTTCCAGAGATGAAATCTTGATTTTATGTGTCACATTAGAGTTTCAAAAAAAAAAAAAAAAAAAAAGACCCATACAGTTCTGTAAATATGAAATTTCTTCCATACCCAAAACTTTCAGGTTTTAGTATTTTTAAAGACAGTCTTAGAAACAGGGAAAAGGATCCCATTGTTAACCAGGCCAGTTGCAAAAAAAAATCAGCTGATTTACGCATTTCTTCAGAAATTGCCAACAGTGCACTGTAAAAGAGGTGCAAAAAACAACAGTCTGTAGGCACTTTTCTTCATGTCACTCAAAATTTCCTCCTGCCCCCATTTTACTTTTATATCTTGCAAGAGCAGCCAGGAAGGGAAATGAACTTCCAAATTTATCTGATTCTGTAGTTGCACTAGATTAAAGTGACTCCAGTGATTTGATGTGACATGTTGATTACAATCACATCACAAGGAGAATAAGACTCAGAGGGAAAAATGTTGTTTCTTTCACAGAACATATGTAACTTGGTGTATAAATCAGAATAGGCATACAGAAGTTGTTTTGTTATATAATTATATTGCATTGCTATTATATCTGTTTGACAAAAGCTGAATCCCAGGAAATAAACCATGATTGTAAGAAATAGTTTCAGTGAAATAACATTGCTATTTTATCCTTCTTTCACCTTTTCTGAAACAGAATAAATTCTGAGGGTTGCAGGTAGTACATGGTAGTACAATCCATGATTCTTTGAAAGTTTAGGAATAACTTGCTCTGCATCAGCTTTTTTACATAATTCCTTTTGAAATATTTTATAAAATAAATAAATATATTTATGGCCTGCAATGTTTGTAATAGGCATATTAGAACATACCAGTAGCTCACCAAGAGATTCAAACAACAAGACCTTTGCTATGGTAAGAAAATTTTCTATTTATTTACCACTGACAAGTAGTATGACACCTTTGATAAAGGAGAGAAGAAGTGGTACCGTGTAGCACATGCAAAATGCTGTAACCATTCTAGATTTTAGGAAGCTCCTATGCAAGACTAGATTAAGACAAAACTGTTTCAACTTCATCGCAACCATGTCAAAATAGTATCCAGCAGTCTTTGGAATCACCATAATGAAGGATGTTATTATTTCCTGTATTTTTTTCCTGTTTCCAGTAGTAAAATCCAATCCTACCTAATGTTCTATTTTGAAGGTTTATAACTGATGAGATGAAGAGAAATATTGGTAAATTTCAGAACCGTCTTGAAATTTACAGGTTGCAAAATATTTGGTTTATGATTTTGTATTATAAGGTGTCACAACTGAAGATCTATGAGCTATTCTCAAAAAGTGCATGAAGAAATTTATGACTGGAATATCTATGTTTACATGCTTGATTCATGAGAACTAGTTATGTTATTAAAATTATCAAATAGATCAACATGCCAAGCTAATGCTTTTTTGTTTGAGCAATTAGAAAATTCGTTCCCATAACTTTGGAGATGCTGAAAGTCTTCCATTGCACATGCTTGTATCTTTCCAGCCTTTCAGTTTTGCCCTTGCTTCATTCTCTGTATAAATTTCTACCAGATGATGCATATATCCAATTCGGTTTTTAAAACACATGAATCCATGTACAAACGTTTTGCTAGCTACTCTGCCACACCAAGAAAAGGGAAGCTTCTCAGTGTTCAACAACATCCAGTCCCTGAAAATTCATAATTTATTAAAAGTGGTAACATTTTCAAATGTGGACAGACTACATAGAAATACTCCTAGTCAGGTGATGTGGTCACACAGAGTCCAGTCAAAGCAAGTAATTTCCCATTACACTTTCCAACTTCATTGCCTGTAGTTTATTTTACATAAATAAACATCATTATCATCATCATCATCATCATCATGGTTTTCCAAGTTATAGTCCAGTGCCTTTCCCAGAAGATGGTGACTGAATAAAATACACAACACTCACTACCAGGCTTTCAGTTAAGTGAACAATACAAACCTTAATTCCAGTGTATTTCTTTTCCATCAGTACAGTTAGTTTCTACTAGAGTTCCTCTCCTAGTCTTCCTCTTTCCTTTTCCTCTTTCCTTCTCTTTCTTTTCCTAGTATGATAATTTTTGTTTGGTTTATTAAAAACGAAAAAGCTTTATTAGTAAAATTTGCACTAAGAACAATTTTTGAAAAAAACTGATCATGTCACTTCCAGCTCCTGAAAATGCACAATGCAGTACTACCTTTCATTGTGGCCCATTCCAAACTGGAAATTAGAAAACCTTGGTATGTTTGCATGAATGCATTGTGCACATATACAAATAGCTGTCTAGCTAGCTGGGTAGATATGCATATATTTCTTTTTCATGGCTGTGAACTTACTGCTTCATGATGAGAACTGTCCATGGTGAGAAATGCTATTTTAAAGAGAATGAGAATGCAGACAAATAATTCTTCACCTTTAAATTTCTTACACGTATTTTTGTCTTACCTTCTTGGCTTCCACAGAGCTTATGTACAGAAGAGATTTTTTTTTTCTCAAGTATTTAAAATAATGCTATCAAAAACCTAACCTTAACTTTTAAGAATTTAGAAATCAGCAGTTTTCCTAAATTGCTTTAATTCTCTGGAGATCCCCAGTTCTACCTTTCCCCCCCTCTTTGTTCTTGCTGTCTTTGTTATCTTCCATTTAACTGAGTGATAGCTTTAATAAACACTGAACTCAGTCACAGGTTGAAATTGCACATAGAAAGGAAAAGGCATTTGTGAACTTTGTTTTAAATGCCAGCCTTCAAAGGATGGGTCGCACACATTCCTTCAATATTTCAATGCATTGCTGTATCTATACATCTATCAGTCTGCAGTTTGCTGCCAATGACTTTCTGCCAAATAGTGATTTGTCAAGTGAGCTTTTCACAGAAACTTGTAAAGTTCTTTCAGAGCATATAAGGCATGAGATAAGGCTCTCTAAAATGCAGACCAGCCAACAGCTTCATCACCAAAGGAGTGGCTTTAAAGAGAAAAAAAATTCAAGGGATGAGGATTAATTCCGTATTACATAGTCTACTATACTTAGACACAGAGAGTAGTGCCATGGAACTTTATTATTTTTGGCCTAGACATCAACTTTGACTGAGTATGGTAACCCAGAGCATGATATCATAGAAGCATGGAATGTTTTGCATCAAAAGGGAACCTGAAAGATCCTCTAGTTCCAACCCCATTGCCATGGGATGGGCAGGTACACCTTCCATTAGACCAGATTGCTCAGCTCCATCCAGCCTGGTCTTAAAAACTTCCAGAGATGGGGCATCCACAACTCCTCTGAGCAACGTGTACCAGTGCCTCACTACCCTCACAGTCAAGAATTTCTTCCCAATATCTACTTTAAACTGATGATCTTTCAGTTTGAATCCATTCTCCCTTGCCCTGTCTAAGCTCAGGTTGATAGTCTCCATCTCTCCTGTAGACTCCCTTCAGGTACTGGAGGGGTGTAATTAGGTCATCCTAAAGCCTTCCCTTTTCCAGGCTGAACAATCCCAATTCTGCTTGCCCTTCCTCTTGGAGGAGGTGCTCCATCCCTCTAACTATCCTAGTGGCCCTTCTCTGTCTCACTCCAACAGGTCCATGTTTTTTTTGTACTGAGGACCCCCAAGCTGGATGCAGCCTAGGATACGACTGGCTCTCTGGGCTGTAAGCGCGCAGTGCTGGGTCATGCGCAGCCTTTTACCCACCAGCACCCCCATATCTTCCTCAGCAAGGCTGCTTTTGATGCTATACCCCCTTCCACTTAAAACAGTGATACGTGTTTTTTCTGTCTTACCAGTTTGAGGATACATTGTGGCTTTGATAAGACAAATATCAGCACAAGAAATTCTACCAAAGAGCACTTCAGAAGAGCTCTTACAGCACATGGGTCCTTTCACCTATTTAATATATGGTCTCCTCAGACCTCACAGACCTTCATATTTCTGAAGCACTTATAGTAGTAAAACAGTTTCTGAACTCTTCGACTACACAAAAAATTGAAAAGGCTGCTAAAGAACAATTACCTGGATTTAACATTGTTGTGAAGGGAAGAGGCAGCTTTCAAGGATTATAACACTTAGGGCTGCCCTGTCTTTTTGTTAGCGCTACAGTTCAAGGACTCTCTGAAGATACAAAAAAGAGAAGAAGAAATATTTCACCAAGGGAAATTCCTTTTCTTGATATTTCCTTTATTTCAATTACATTACAAATTATATTTACGGAATGAAGCATGCAAGTACTGGTACTAAGAACCCATGGAGCAGGCTGCATATTTCCTCTGTTAGTTCTATTAGCTTAGTTAGTTGCAAGATCAGAACAAGAAAAAGAGGTTTTTATTTTATTTTTTTAAAGAAATTTCAGATATTTCCTCTAAAATAGACTAATAGTTTCTTTGGAAAAAAAGTAAGTCAGATGTGCAAAAACATTAGTAAAACTTTAAAAGATGAAGTATTTGCATCTTAACTGTGGCATTTCTTCATGCTTTTCAGCTTTTGTAATTCTTTAACGTCCTGTCAGAATGAAACTGAAATGTGAACCATCCCCAATCCTGCCATTGTAATTTTTGCCATAGAAAGTACTTGAATCTACTTCTATTTAAATAAAAAGAACCCAAGTTTCATGGGGAGGAAGGAAAAATGACAGATTTACAATCGGCGTAATTGATAAACCAGGACTGGGGTCTGCCTGATGCAAAACACTTTCCTTTCAGTTTCAGTGTAAGAAGTTTACCTATCCTTTCAACATTATATGGCTAGCATTCAAGATTGAGTCAACTATTAATAAATATTACTTATGTAGGTAATGCAAATACTAGAAGCATAATTTGGTATCCAGAACATCATGAATGTTATTTCATCTACTATTCATTAGTAATTCAGATCAATGAAACTTCTTTTAGTTGTTTTTCTACATTTTCCCACATGGATCTATTACTCTCTCATTGCATAATTTGTTGGATGCATATCAACACTTTTTTTTCTAAATTTGTAAATAAGATGATGGCTTCCATGAATTAGTGTTACTTCTCTTACATCTAGTGAGAGTTTTCCTGTAGTATTAGCTTTCTTTTTTGATGGATTAAGATGTTGTAACTACAAAAATTCTTTTCCTGGTCACATGAATATGAATATACCCATGGCACGTATGCAACAAATTGCATGGAAACTAAAATGACAAAACTGTGAAATATTTTTGTATAATACAGTAGAAAATTCTGATATCCTATTTTTGCTATAATCAGTATAGAAAATTCTATAAATGTAGTTTCTGTTCCTTTAGTAGAGAAATTAAAAGGTTAAAAGAGAGTAACATTTAAAAGGGTAATTTTCCCAAGGGTAATTTTTTTCCTAGGGCACCATATAACTGGTTATTAAACACATAATCTACTCAAAACCATTTTGTCACTCACCAAGTGAAGTATTGTATCTCAGTGAGTTAAAGAAGGAACACAGTATCCCCACTTGGAGTTTAATCTACTTAACCAGTCAGCAATCTTGCTTGACCAGAAGGTGCTTGGCAAAAAACAAATCCCATTAATGGAGAGCATATTTTATCTCTTCTGAGTGAAGAGGGAGTTTCATTTGCATATGGAATTCTTTGAAGTTGAACAGCCTAATTATTACTAGTATCACATGTGATTTTTATAAGCACAAATAATACCTGTGGTTTCCTTAAAACAACATACCATATTTGAATCAAATTAAAAAATGGTACAAAATTTTAGAGTTGATTTTCATTGGCCAAAAAATATTTTTTCCCAGAGGATTTTTTTTTGTCATCAAAATATTTTGAATACCCAGAACTATTTCCTTTATCAGAACTTAAATTACTAGTAGAAAATTAAACTTCTCCCCGCCCTTGATGTTAACTCTTTATCAAGAACAATTTTAAGCATCATTTATGGTATTTTTTGTTGGATGACTTTAATATACAAACGGAAGGAAGGGCAACATTTAAGATTAAGATGTAGTGCTTCTCAAATGTAAGATTACAGAAACATACAGATTTTTCTATCCTTTTCTAAGACTAAAGCTTCAGCCTTTTATCTTCGCGTCAGTCTGATAATTATCAACACTGTTTTATGGACTGTTGTCATTTCCAGTCACAAGTCTACTTTTTCTTTCTGTTCATTGATTCTATTCAACAAGTAAGAGAAAAATTTCATTGTTAAAAAATATTTACAGAGGATATAGATTCAGATTGATCTACACAGAAAAATTTCTTTAATGTCACCTAAGATTTGGGTATAACTAGATGTACAAATATTACCACATGGATATTTACGGTGCAGGTTGTGTCTGAAAAGAAGAGATCTGGGGAGTAGTGGTTTGTTCAAGATACTTTTGGAGGCTTTGTGTAATACTGAATAGGGAACAGTCACTAAACAAGCACATTTAGAAAAATATTCATTATGTGAACAGTTTTTTCCTTAAAAAGCCAGCTCCCTGATGAACAGATATTATGAAAGTGTTAGGTACGGAAGACATTGTTTCAAATGTCTTTTATTTGAGTAGTTTATTAGGCCAGTCCTTAGCATACTGGTTCGTGTCTACCACACTCTTTCTGTCTTACCCATATAGGAAGAAATCATCAGAGTTTTATTCTATAACCTTTTTTTTTCTCATGATGACCTTGACTGTTAAGTAACAGTGCTTAATTTTACAGATTTTTGCATCATTGTAGCTAATTTTAAGTTACAAGTACTCACAGATCAAGAGGGGCAACAACTCTTCCATAATCTTTAAAGTCCTCGATTAACTTTTTAGGCTGTCTTTTGAAAACAGCTTAAATTCTCCTTCTGCTTCAGAAAACTGTAAAGCTTTTCTAAGGCCTGGAAAGTTCATCTATTTCAAATTTCTCAGTAGGCTGAGGAAATCCTACTGCTATTTGTACAGATTTTCAGCTATCTCTGCCTACTTCACAATATTTTGTCCAGTTTTTCATGGTAACCCTGATAAACATCCTGAGCCTGAAAGTCTTTGTAATACACTCCCTCCTATTACTGCTTAACCCCTAGTGTTTCTATTCCAGGTATCTTTGTTGCTTTTATATTTAATCGCGTCTGCCACTACATGTTTCAGTCTTCCTCTCTACCAATGAAATAACTTGTGAAAACATCTTTCTGTTTCTATCTGAAGCAATCTGTGTCTGTCTTCTTCCCACAAAAAATTTTCCATTTTTTGGACATACCCAAAGCCTCAAAGAGAGACAACTGATCTCCTGCATCAGACACACTGGCAGTGCTACAGGATAGGCTGTCTTTCATGGCTGTGACAGAAAAAATCATGGTATCAGATTTTTTGCTCCCTAGTCCTTTCAATAAGAAATACAAATAACATGGGGACCTTCACACAGATTGTGAGATGTATATTTCAGTGCTGCAGGGACCATGCTGTCAGTCAGGGTATGTTTGAGAATTATTTTGCAGTCCATCCCCTCTGCTCCATTTAGAAAAATGATGGTCTATCCACACTCTTGCAACCCATGTCCCCTTTGTTTGCCAGGAGCTGGAAAAGTTTTGACCAAAAGACATTCCAGGAACATGAGATCCAGTTAGAGACTGTGGTTCCCAAGAGTCAATTTTAGTTTTTAACTAACAAAGCAGTAAAATGTACCCTCTTTTCTTTGTAGTCAATCTAAGATGCTTGCAAAAGAAGAGGAATTAAACACATAATTTCTCCTTCTTTTTAATCTTAAACCTAATCTCACTGGAAATAATCATACTTTTAACATAGGGTGATAATTTCAAATGATCAATTTTTTTCTGGAGCTATCCAATCTTTTCAGCTGTTGATGATACCCTTATGTTCTCCCCTCTTTCCCCATGGTTTCTCCTTCCCTTTCTAACTGTTTAATTGTAAACTTGCAGCAATTTTCTTGATGCTTAGGAAGTGTGCATAATTTTAAACTTGAACATCTGCTAATTAATCAATCTTGAAAACCAAATAAATTAATTCTATACTAGAAAGAGCTTGAATATAAAATGTAATATGATCAAATTTATGGTAGCTAAAGGATGATAAGATTTTCTATCAGTTCTACAGCATCTCAGGAATATGGATCACATTGATCACTCTCAATAGTGTATGCAAATATCAGACTTTGAGTCTGGTACTTTGTGCAGGAAAGAAATAAATTTTATACAGAATTTCAGAAGCACTCATGTACAAGAAATCCACCTCTCTTCATTATTACTGAAAAAAGAAATTTCACTCATGAATATTTTTTCCCTTTTTTAATGCTAAAATAAATCTGAAATATCCTGATAGACTAAGAAGTAATTATTCCCTCTGAGGGCTGTAGGGAGACTGTTCTTGGTTAGGCAAGGTCCTATTGCAAGCTGCTGCAAATTATTTATTATTAATGCATAGTTTTCTTTACTGTAAATAGATAATGAATCTCAGGGATTTTTCTCTTAGGTGCGATCTGATTTATATTAAAATAATGATATGATCATTATGTCTGAATGGCAAAGGAATACAAAATTAAATATTAATCTCTATTGGTCTGTATTTCCATATGCCTCTTGGTCCTTCTTTCTTACTTTATGATTTGGAGAAACTTGTTATGATTGTTTTGTGTTTGAAGAAATATTTGAGGAAAATGAAATCAACAGTTATACAATATATTTGATTTTAAAATAAAGTTCTGTTTCTGCTTGAGCTTAACTTTGTTTGAGTTTATCTTGATCTTCAGTGTAACTAAATTCTTCTGTTTAAGAGATGCAGTGAGTATGTCTGAAGAATAGTTAACAAATGCTTAAAACAGAGCAGCCCTTTTTCTAAAACAAGCTTATTTTGTACAGCATTAAAAATTAAATTCTTTCCTTAGATTCTCTGATAAGAGATGGGAATGCCTGTAGGTTTCTTTTGTACATGTAACTATTTACTGATTACCAAAACCAATTTCAAAGTCCTATAGTGGTGAACAAGAATATCCTAATAGTGTTAAGTTATTCAGGTTAGTAGAGGACAGTTGAATATATATTCACTACAAGGTGAAAGATACCAGAGAATACAATTCAAAATTTTCAGTTTATTATAGATTGGATAGCTTTCCATTTTCCTCTCATACTGGAATGTACTGCAGTAATAGTGAATTTCTTTTTCATTTTATGTCTTTTTATTTTTAGTGTTAATTGGAATGCTAAATTCTGTAGGAAAAATACTGTTAAATGGGACCTAAATTTTTATGCATTCCAAATGTCAATCGCCCTTATTTTCCTATTTTTGCTTCTATCTTATTTCTTTTGCAGTTTTCTTTCTTCATTATTCTGATGATATCTGATCAAGACAACTACCTAACAGAGAAGTACTACATTTGGTGAGGGTGTTAGAAAATAAATGAGGGATTGGCCACCACAACACAATGTCCTCTGGCAGGGTTTTATGCATTTTGACAAAATAGTGTGTGCTTGCGTAAGTACCAAGTATTCCTGTGGCATCTTGAAACTTGTTATGCTGTGAAATGGATGATGTATCATATACCCCACCAGCAAGTCATCTCTTTGGAATTCTGAAAGGCCTTTGACCTGGTCCCCCCACAACATCCTTCACTCAAAATTAGAGACGTATGGATTTGATGGATGGACTGTCCAGTGGATGAAGATTGAGAGCAGCAATGCTGAGAAGGACTTGGAAGGACTATTGGGTGAAAAGCTGGATGTGATCAAGCAATGTGCACTTAGAGCCCAGAGAGCCAACAGCACATGGGCAGCATCCAAAGCAGTGTGGCTAGCAAGATGAGGAAGGGGATTCTGCCTCTCTACTCTGCTCTTGTGTGACCCCACCTGGAGGGCTGAGTCCAGCTCTGGGGTTCCTCCTACAAGAAGGACATGGACCTGTCGGATCCATTCCAGATGAGGGCCATGGAGAAGATCAGAGGGAGGGAGCACATCCCCTGTGAGGAAAGGCTGAGAGTTGATAGTGTTCAGACTGAAGAAGGCTCCGGGGAGACCTTATGGCAGCCTTCCAGTACTTACAGGGGGCCTATAAGAAAGATGTGTACAAAATTTTTAGCAGTGATAGGAAAATGGATTTTTTTTTTTTTTTAAATAAAGAGGGAAAATTTAGACTAAATATAGGGAAGAAAGTTTTGCAGTGAGGATGATGAAAAACTGGCACATGTTGCCCAGAGGAGTGGTGGATGCCACATACCTGGAAACATTCAAGGTCAGGTTGGACAAGGCTCCAAGTAATCCAATCTAATTGAAGATGCCCCTGCTCACCTATTTCACTTACATTTTTGTTTCTATGTTTTACATTACGGAATTTTCTTAAAAAAAAGAAAATTATGGAAGGGTGCTATGCTGAAAGTGATACATTAAAAGTAAGGCATGTATTTTGGACACACAGACATTTATGCATTGGAAAACTGTATTTTGAATGTTGTTTGCCATAAACTTCAGGTCCTTTTTGTCCAGAAACTGTTTTAAAAACAGATGGTTTTGTTCATTTGTTTGAAGTAAAAACATAATACACCAGAACAAATAGTAAGCAGAAATTCTTAAAATAGTTGGCATACTGAACACAGACTGCTGGGAATAGTCTTTCATCTTAATTAAGCACACTTCCCAGAAACACAAGCACACTATTTCTGGCTTAAGTGTATCAAGTTCCTTGATCATGCTACTCTAATAGTTCTGTTGTTAGGACCCACAGATTTATCCTGCTGAATGTGTGTTTATACACTCCAATGAAGCCATGTTTTGGTTCTTATTTTTGATCCATTGTACAGATTGAAGACTCCTCTAGCAACTCACACTGATCTATTTTCTTCTCTAAAATCATGTGATTACTAATAGATTAGATTATAAAATGGTGCTAGGAGTAGATTCATGTATTGTAGAAAAAGTTCTCTGGGACAATTGAATGCAACATTTTCTGTTGCCATTAGATCTGACGGAATCATTTCACTAATTTATGTTATCACCTCTTGTGATCTCAATGTTGTTGAATGTGGTGATAGTTACAAGTCAATATCAATTAACCTGAGTATAGATTTCTGTCCATGAATTCAGTAAATCATTCATTTCATCTCTGCTTTAATAATAGACCTAAACAAATGTACCTGATATATACAAAATGTAACTGTAGGGTTCTAATAGTAATGCAGACTGATATGGTTATCTGAATGAGATATTCCCTACATTATTCAATTTTGAATAATATAAAATTACATGTATAGTGCTACTTCTTAGATAAGGCAAATGGCTACCAAGATTCTTTGAGATATATAGATATATAATTATGGATGCAGAAGTAATCTTACCCAAAATCTTTTCTGCATCATTTACAAAAAATATTTTAGAGTTAGGGCACTTAATTCAGTAAACTTCAAGATAGTGTTAAATTAAGACAAAGAATGCACCTGTTAAAGAGTATATTTCCCACCAAGCAGCATGAAAATCCCAGACTTTTCCCTTCAGTTTATTCTGATTTTTTATTTCTTAAATGTAAAGTTATCTTTAAGAAGTTTGCACTTTTAAGCATTCTTTCTTAGCTAATATGCTTAGGGCATTGTGATACAGTACAACAGACAATGTCAACAGATAATGAAATTGCAACAATTCATTCTTATGGGATCCATGGGTGGTGATTATGTATCTTTTTACTCTTACATTTGTTTTCTTTTTCCTTATGCATTTTAAGTGATATTTTTATGCTTTTGTATCACTGCATTACAATATACAATAACCAAAATGGTTACATACCTGCTTTCCTTTGCAACTAAATTGTTTTATAATAAACCCTTCATAGATATATATATTTACAAACACTGATCATTCAGTGTTATTTCACTCTAATCCACCCCAAGGTATCTATTAACAAGAACCTGGATTACCCTTACCTTCTGGGGTGAGTCGTAAGAGATGCAGTTGGAAGAGTAAAAGTTTTCTATCTGGTGGTACAAAATACCACCAGGCAGAAGAATAAACTAAATTAGGTGAGCAGCCTTATATTGAAAACAGATACTTTTAGTTTCATCCAGTCAAGGCCTAGCTTGACTATGTTTTAACCATTTTAGTTTTCCTCCTGGAGAAGAAGAACAAACCTTTTTCAAAAAAAACCTGTTTAAATTTTCTGTCTGTTTACACATTCACCAGTAAGCAAATATTCAGAATTGTCTCATGCTCATGCTCCCATGAGGATTTATCTATATAGGACGTTTGCTAGGAAACAGCTTCTTAGTTATTATTTTATTCAGAATTTATAAACTGCGTCTGACTGTTTCCCCCGGTAAAATTCAACTAGTAGTGGGTCAGTTTGTGGCCCTGAGTCTCTTCCAGCTGCAGAAGTAACTAATTCTACATTTTCTCTCTCCTTGTTAAATATTTGAACAATGATCTGCTGCTTCATTTAAGAGGAATTCCAGATTCTACTGTGACCTGCCACCGGTCTTATGGAAATGCAGAGCCTGAAGAACTCAGGGTGTGAGGGAGTCAAGATACAATATCTCTTTATTAATTCCTCCTGACTCAGGGTATTATAGCAGTCAAGAAACTTATTATCTGACACTTATCTCTCTCTGAGTAACATCTGGAGAGTTTAGGTACGTGACTTAGCTGCTCCAAGAACAGCGCATTTAAAAACTGCTTTCAGTTGATGAAAAATGAATTACCTTAAGTCTTTCCTGTATTTGTTGCAGCTTGTTAATTCTCTGTGTTTTCTTCACCAAAATATTATTTCATATTGACTTACTCAAGGAAAACCCCTTTTTTTTCAAAGGGGCAAGACCCCTTTGGAACACTAGAAAACTCACCTGTGCAAAATAAGCTTTTTAGAATATTGGATAATGTGCTGTCTAGAACTTGTCATTTTTTAACACAGAAATAAGCTAGAAAAGAGAACTGGACAGGACAGACCTTTCCAGTGTCAATTAGGTTTAAGGTTCAATAACAGGATATAATATGTCACTTTGTGTACTAATGTTGCAATTGATTTTCTGTTTAACAGTGTTGTCTTCATCCTTCAGCAATTACTGTGTCTACTGCTAATTTTTTTTTCCCTTTAATGCCATATATAGAACATTTTTCTTTATTTCCCCCCAGTATTCTATCTTTTTGTGCTTACATTCCTCTGATTTTCATAGAAAAGTACTGTGATCTGCAATATCAGTTTTTCTAATTTCCTTCTATTTCAAAAAAGTAAAGGGCTAAAGTCATATATCAAGAATCTCACTAGTCCACATCATTGTATTTCAAGAAAGTAGTTCACTTGCGGTGCAGTGAAAGAGAATCTTCAGTCTCTCAAAGAAAACATTACACTTTATTGCAGTGTTTATATGAACAGTTATTAGAAAAACTACATTTTTTTTTTTAATAATGGAGTCTGCTAGGAAATAGCTCTTTTCTTTTTTTTTTCCCCACAGAAATGCAATCTTGTTGTTTCAGCAAAAACACTTTAAATCTGTATTGGGTTTGTATGGCCAGGTGTTGATACTGGAGGCTTTATAGGGGTGGCTTCTGTCAGAAGCTGCCAAAAGCTTCCTCCATCTCAACAGAGCCAACCCCTGGCAGCTTCAAGATGGATGTGCCACTAGCCAAGGCTGGGCCAATTAGAAATGGTGACAATACCTCTGTGATACCATATTTAATAAGAAAAGTAGTTATTGTGCTGTTGTAATTGTGGCCAGGGAAAAGTGGGATGAGAACACCGAGAGGAGCAGCCCTGCAGACACTAGGGTCAGTGAGGCAGGAGGGACAGGATGTGGTCCATTGTGGGCTCGACATTTCTGAGCCTGAATTTTAGCTTGCTAACTATTGCTAGCTCTTTTCCCAAGGGAAAGCTGTCAACAGTTTTTCACTATTCAAAACATCTCTCTCCATTTCTCAAAACAGGTTAAGTAAACAGTGTTCCCTCTCCCATAATAACTGTCCCCAGGTGTTGCTTTCTATTACTTGACCAATGGAAAGAAGTGTCGGTCCCATGGACCAATAATATGCCTTTTTAGCCCAGCATGTTATAAAAGAAACTGTTGGAATTGTAAATAAAGCCTTCCTTCTCTTCTGACAACTCTATGGAGTCCATCTATTCTCATGTCCTACTGTGACAGTCCATCCTCAGCTGAGTCTCCCCTGCAGCCGGTGGTGCAGCCCATGGGGAAGCAGCAGTGCCCCTGCAGCTCCTGGACGACCATGGGGATGCAGAGACTCACCTACTGAAGGAACCACTGGAGGTGCCTCACGCTGGAGCAGGTGGATACCTGACATGTGCTGTGACTCTGTAGGAGGCCCTCTCTGGATCAGGCTCCTGGAAAGTTTCCTGTGGACCTGTGAAGAGAAGAGCACACATGGGATCAGGTTTCCTGGCAGGACCTAAAGGAGCCATGCTGAAGCAGGCTGTGACTGAAGGGCTGCACCCCATGGAAGGGTAACCCACATTGCAGCAGTTTGGGGAGAAATGTTGCCAACAGGATGGACCCAAGCTGGAGAAGTTCATGGTGGGCTATCTCCCATGGAAGACACCCCATGCTGGAGCAGGTGAAGGACTCATCTCTCTGAACAGTGGATGGAATGTGTGGTCACTGACCATAACTCTCATTCCCATCTCCCTGCATGCTTGGGGGCAGAGGTAGAGACGGGAAGGAGGGAGGGGTGGGCGAAAGGTATTTTTAAGTCCTTGTTTAACTTTCTTATTATCTTATTATTTTTGTTAGTTAGTAATAAATTCAATTAATATCTCTAATTTGAATGTTTTTTCCTGTGACAGTATTTGGTGAGTTCTCTCTCCCACCCTTTATCGCGACCCATGAAGCCTTGGTTATATTTTCTCTCTCCTGTCCAGTTGCAGAGGGACAGACTATCTTTGGTTGGTTTCTGGTTCAGCCAGCATCAAGCCACTACACTATATGGAAATTTTAACTCACCTAATAAGTATATGAAATTAAAGTGGGTTTACAGTGTTTAATCAGCACCTCATTTTTTAAAAGGTTTTCTATACCTGCACAAATGTCACCTTGCAATCAAGAATATGCATCTATCAGAAACTGTGTTCTGGAAATTTTTAATTTATAAAACAGATAGATACAAATGACTGTAAGATTGATGGAGGTACAGTAAAGATGGAAATAACTATTCTGGTAAACATTATAAGTTCAAGAAGACTTACCATGAAAAATTATTAAGATTTTTCACTCCTTGTACTCTATATAATTTCAGTCTTAAAGTGGTAATTTCATCAAACATATCTACCTACTCTAAAATAGAATTCAAATACATAACTATATGATTTTCTCTTTTCCTTTTTAATATATGCCATTGTTAAACACCAAACTCTTTTCTACAGGTTTTATATTTAGAAGCTCTATGAGGTCCAAGAGGTTTGTGGTGTGCTCAGTGGTCTTCTGATGATTCCTGAAAATATTTTAATTTTATACAGTTGACCTTATATCATGTAGGCAGGACAATCACCAATAACATCCTGCGTCCCTGTTGAGCTTTAAAATTGAAGTCACACTTTTACAACACTGTCCTAAATTTGTTTTCACAGTAGTCAAATTGCAGCATGCAGGTGGCCTCAGCACTACCACCTGAGCTACATCTAATAATGCACACATCATAAAATGCCCATAGCTGTCTTCAATTTTCTTTTTTGGCTCTTTCATACCTGAAAAGTCAGCTGTTTGGGTTTTTTTTGGTAGGTTTATATTGGGTCATGCTGGCACAAGCCCCTCTATCCCCTCTTATCCCCTCTCCTTCCTCCTTTCCTCTCTCTTCCATCTACCTCACCTCATTTCTCTCTCTCATTCTCTTGGGTAGGTATTTTTCAGCCACCTGTCTTAAGAGATATTCGAAACAATGGTTATGAATGACAATGGAATATATTAATCTGCCATCACAGGCTGTTGTACCCCATAGAGGAGGAGCTCTCAGTAACCTCCAGAATATTTCCAAGTTTTGTGACCCTTTTCCAAATGCCATATAAATATTGTCTCACCACACTTTCTTCACCAATCCATCTGAAAACTGACATTCCTTGGAATTTCCCATGTGTTTCATCTTCTGCTTCTTTGAGAATTCCCTGTTACATGTTTTCCTTATCCATGTCCTCTCTCCCTGTAGTTATCCAAGCAATTGGCTAAGGGGTGATTCTTGCTTTCTCAAGAAAAGTCAGAACAACCCAGTTATGTCCAGCCTGAGTCTATTCCTTCTTTACTCTGCCTCAGGCATTTGAAGGGAAGAAAAAATATATGAGTTGTAGAAAAGAGAAACACCCTCCTAAAGAAACTGTTTAAAACAAAAATTGAAAAAGTACTTTTTCTAATATCTTCTTTCCATGCTTCTCTCTTAGTGATGAGGGATATATTCCTAAGTTTCTGAGGCACTGAAGTGTTTTTAAAAATGAGACAGTTTTGTGTTCCTGATGATTATTACCTCTGAGAATTTAATCTGTTGGAAGGATCTACGCCCATTGTCATTAATAAAATCTTGTTTAAGAGTATTTATTTCAAATGGATTTTTTTTTTTTTTTTACAAATATTAGATATTTATTAGTTTTCAATGTGAGCTTGAAAACCAAGTCAAGGCAGGGATCATGCCATGATCATTAGTGTATTTCATATTTGGAAAATCTGCTCAAAGTTAATGGATACTTTTTTTTTTTTTAATATATTCTTGGAATTACTTGTGGAAACAAATTTGCCTTTGATAAGCCATGAGTAAAGTTTCTATGTATGGTCTTAGATTTTCTTTGCTTATTTGATGCTATGTTATACAATCCTCATTCCATGAAATCACAAAATGAAAATAATAGATGAATTAGTGTTCCCTGCATGTTGCATTTGTTATGCAGACAAGTAAGTCATCAGTAACACCTCCAGCTGTTGATAAGAGTCTTTCTATCAGTCATTTTTTGTATTCTGTACCCTAACAATTCTTTACATGAAACAACTTTCCTTTCACAATTCCCTTCTCTCAGTTTCCTTGCTACCTAAATGGCTATTGAAATCTTAAAATAATTAGAAAATAGATGTACAAACCATCCACTTAAAATTCAAATAACAGCTGTAAATGACAAAGCTTTCTTTGCTGATTTAAGTGTGGTGTTGCTGCCATGCAGCTCTTCTTCTGAGAGATGACAACATACGACATTTTGTGCTAATAAGGGTAAAGAGAAAGGGTTCTTTAAACATATTGTCTGATGAGAAAGCCTTTGTGTGTGTTTTTAAATGCTGAAACAAAAGATCACCAGCATGACTTAAAATTATTAGCTCTGCTCCTGCTAATTATAGCTGTTTGGAGAGAGGGGTAATTATTCCTTTATCTATTTGTCAGAAAGCTTTCACTTGGCGTTTGTTAGCCTTTTCCCAGACTTTGTCTGAACCAGTGTTTAACCATAGTTCAGTAATATTGGTCTACTAAAATCATGCAAATAATCTGTTCTATGTGCAAGTAGAATTCTTGATGAAAAGTAGTAGATGGACTAAGAGACAAAGAGGAAATTGCCTCACTAGGATTAATGTATGAAATGAGCAATTACAGAAGGAACACATGTTATCTGTTGGATGGTAGATCAATAATTGAAGGACAGATCTGAGTCTGTCACTGAAGTGGAATTTTTTTGTCATTAAAAAATCTTCAATTGAACGTGCAGCTAAAAGTGAGTGTGGTCTGAATGAAAGCACACCAAAGTGAAGCTTCTATCCACACATTTCATCAAGCCAGACTGAACTCCTCAGGAGATTGGACGAAATCTAGATAAGGAACAGAAGGCCGGTTTCTGATAAGAACAGGAGCCATGGAGTTGTAAGGCCTGGGCTGTCCTCCAGAAATGTTTTTTTTATAGTTGCGGGCAGATCATTTAATCTTGGTTAAATCACATAAGTCAATGAGGTGGAGACATACCCTTTAGTAGAGAAAGGGAAAACTACAATCTGTCTGAAGGCAAATGAATCATTCGCCTCAGTCCTTGTGCTGGATAATTGTGAATTGGATATTGAAGGGTTTTTGCCATCTAATAACTCTGTTCAACATGCACATTAATAAATTAAATTACTTGGTAATTTAGATTATTGCATTTATCAGTACATTAGATTAAGACAAAAGTATTCTGGGCCTATATCCTCTAATTTATTTTACAGCAAGAAATCAGTTCTGTTCTGAGTCCACTGATAGGAAGTTTCAAGAAATTATTATGACATAGCTTCTAATACTTTGGTTACTTAATAAAGTGCTAATATATCCAGCTTTTGATTCTCTGCAAAGGATTAGGGCCTATTTTCTTTCCTGTTCTGCTTATGAAGGGATTTAGTTTCCCTGAAGAGAAACATTGTGACTAGCTTGCCCACTGTACCTTGCCCACTCACCAATTAAAGACAAATATATTATGTCACTTTCCTGAAATTGGTGGATATATTCCGAACAAAAAAAGGAGCAATTCCTTTAGTGTTCATATAATTATTTGTCTTCAGAGGTCTCTCCTAATGAATTGCCTTATCTGTCTCTTTTTGTTATAGAAATCCTAAGAACTGATCAACTTCTACTGCTGATGATTTGTTTTAATTTATAGATTGATAGTATATACTAAGACGTGTCAATTTTAGCAGTTTGTAATCTAAGAAAATTTCTGTTATAAGCCTAAATTTCTGTTATAAGCCTAGTTTTTTTCACAAATTGATTTAAATTGATAGTTTTACCTTTCTTTAGACACCTAAAAATAAACCAAGTGCTGGAGGAGCGCGGTGACTGCATGATGCTCCCTCTGCTACTCTCGGTAGTGGAACTGGAAGTAGGGATGCAGAAACTGAGTTGGACTGAGCAATTTGGCCTGAGATGAAGACGGTGACCTGTGTCAGATTCATTGGCTAGGAATAATATAAAGGTTTATTCAATATGAACTGTATAAATCTGTAAACTATAATTAACGTGTATAATATTATGCGCTTAATATGTTACATGCAATAAATATACTAATAATTACACTTTCTACAGACTCCAAGGATGGAGTTAGTTCTGCAAAACACCCCGTGCAGCATGCTTTTCCCAGAACATTTTCATCAGAAAATACTTAGATGCAATATTATGCATAAGCATTTATACACTTATATGTGACACATATGACTTGTATACACGGAGTTGAACACACACAGACACAAAAAAAAAAGAAAAAGAGAATTCAGGGGTATAGTCTGATGAAAACAGATGTTTTGCTCAGTCTTTTACTTGTTGTATGTTATCAACGTGACAGGAAAAAAGACAGAACTATCACTTTCTGGCACTCCCTGAATGGTCTGCAAGACCGATGGGAACTCTATCAGGCAATTTCTTCAACAGTTTCTTGTGAAGTTGATACAAAAACACACATGGAGCCCTTAAGCAGTAACAATTCTTATGCAATGGGGAAAGAGGACAGCTTCTCCCTCTACTATATTTAGTTGGCATACCATGAAACAGAATCCATCAGTGAAGAAATGCAACATTCAACACTCACAAATGTCAAATTTTTTTTTTTTTTATCAGATTAGACAATGATATGTTAATGTTTTCTGGGAAACAGGATGCTATTAATTTAGTAACACTGTCTCTTAAAATGGAGAGATATAGTGAAAAAGTTTCTTGATCAAAACACAGATGTATCAGTTCCTACAGCTAGAAAGATGGAAAACTTAATGAGAGACAAATTTTACTTGATAAATGAAAAAAGTGGGTATTTGGTATCCAAATTAATATTGCATGAGAAGTCATCGCTGAAGTCACTATGAGAGGTTTTTTTTGCTTTGTTTTGTTTTGTTTTGTTTTTTTACATTTTGTTTTCATCAATGATTCAGCAAGTAGTTTTTTCACCCAGTAGAACGTATATAAAAATATCTTAACTGAGCGAGTGATTATAATCTCAAAATGTTAAACTAAACAAAATTTGTGCACTTAGGATTTCAGTAGAGGCAAGGTCTATGCATTCCTACCAATGCTATTTTCAAACTGTGTATTCAGATTTCTATCAGTGCATCAGTTAAGTACTGCACACCACTTTACATACAGTGTTGTTCGATAAGAGAGATTGCTGCTCCACCTGTACAGTAATATACAAAATAATGTCTTTTTTTCAGATAATTATAGAATGACAATAGAAGTGGAAGCTCTCAGCCAGAGACCTGTGCTCATGCTTCAAATAAATTTATGAGATTGATTTGGAAAATGGATCTATTTTCATTCTCTTTACACTAATTTTTGTTTCCTTTCTGATGTGAATAAACAATGTCTAAAGGTCTCTGTATAAATCAGTGATGGAGACTAATTTGGAATCCTACTTGCAATATGGGTTGCCTTGCTTTGAAAAGGAAATTGAAAAATTAGACAAGGTTAGAGATAGGCAATAACTACAATGATGAACATAAAAAAAGTCCAGCTTTTTATAAGAAGAGAGATTTTAAGTTATTTGGATTATTTAATTTAAAAAAGTCAAAGGCATAACAATGGCAAGCATAGCTTTTATATAAAGATAAGAACAGAGCATTATAACTGTAAACATAACAAATATTTTATTAAGGATTTGACATCCAAGTTCAACATAAGAAGTTATCCTGTGAATGAAGACATTTATGATTTCTATCTGATGTCAAGATTTTTGATTAATATTAAAATATATTCACAAATGTGCACATTTTATTCTGGAGCAAAATTATCACAAAGAATATCCAGATTTTATTTTTATTTAATATTGTGGCATATGTCCATCTCCTTCCTGCGCTGCAGGGCTACTACAATTTTGCTAGATTCTTCCAGATCTCAGCAGCCTTTAACCTTCAACAAGAGACCTGCCATGCACCTCCTAAGAAGCTGACTTTGTTGATGCTTTTGAGGCAGAGATTGCAGTGTAGGACTGGTGACTACAAGCCGAGGGAGGAAGTGACGTGCAAGAGAATCAACATAAGCAAAAAGCCAGATAATGGTTTCTGTCTCTTGCATCTCTTTTTTCCTTTATCCTCCAGCCTCATCTCCTGCAGCAGGAAGAGCTCAGTCTTGCTCTCCCTTACTACGGCAGCAACATTTTGTTTTGATTACACTAATGGGAATATTGGAAATGAAAGAGTAATACTGAGCAGGCCAGAGACATTTTTACATTGTTGCAAACAGCAAGAAGTGCCTTTTCTGGATGTTGAAGTGTCTGCTGGGGTGAAATGACCAATAAAAGAGACCTTGAATTTTTTTGATTGGCACAATATTTATGTGATATATTAAAAAATACCAGTGTTTCCAGTTTGGTATTATTTTACAATTTCAATATTTACTGAGATTGAACTAGAGTTGATCTGATTCTTTGAACAGGCTAAAGAAAACTATATGACTTTCATTTTTTTCAACTCCACATTATTCCTAAATTTAAAATTGAGTTTCTAGATTAGGCGATATATTAAAAAATCCTGCTAGAAATTACTTTTTTTTTTAATCACAATGACAGAATTGTTTATTCATGGGAATAAAAACTCCCATGGAAACTTTTTAATCATATAAAGACATGATTTTCAGCACTGAAACTCTCAGCTTGAAAAAATGTTGACTCATTTTAATATTACAAAGTTTTGTAATTGGAAAATAAAAAGGATGAGTTTTCCCTCACATTAAGTTTTTGATTTTGTTTTTGTCCTTTAAGAATTAAGCAGTCTCCAACACTAAGGCAAACTTCTAATTGATATTTGGGGATTCCTCTTTTCAAATAAGATACTAATACTTGTCATATAATTAATTTACTCATTTTGCTTTGCGAGCAGTCCTCACAGCTTGCTCTCTATAATGAGCTGAAGGTGTGCCCATGAGAAAACTACATCCTGTTTTCTGAAGTGTTTATGAAACGTGAGCCACACCATGCTGAGGACATTTTCTTGTTTCTCTTGCATCTCTCTGGCAGAATTCTACAAGGAATTTCAAAGGTCATGTCTTCATGCTGCTGCACATGAAAGGAACAATCTCCTTTTTTTTTTTAATTCCCTTCCCAGGTGAATTTGGAGCTTCTGTTAAAAAGAAAGAGTCTGGGGAAGAGTCCTGCTGACATTAGAATTAATTCTTTTCGTTACAGAAGATACTAGGAACTTAGCAAACTAACATTCTACAGATTTAATAAGGTCAAAAGCATAGGCCTTGTATGTACTTTGAACGTATTTATTTTTTATACTCTTTAAACTGGTCTAAGTCTTCATTATTTGAAAATTAGGTAGCAGAAAGAACTCTTGTATTTTATAGGTGGATTCTAAACAGTAACAGACAAAAATGTGGTAGTGATTTGTCCATTGTCAGTGAATAAACATTTAGAAGAGTCAGAGACATTTGTAAATAGAATCGTATTAATTTCTAAATTTAAAAATTTCCAGTAACACTGTGAAGATCACTGTAATTGGATTCCAAACTAAGCTTACTTGGATTTAAACACAGTTCTGGAGATCATAGACTAGCACTATTATTTCACACCACATGCTACAAGTCATCTTTCCATTTAATATGTACTTACTGAATGTATGTGTCCACCCTGTCTTGGTTTGCTAATTTTCTGGCAGTTTTACGTCAGTGTCTCACTTTTTTCTTCTCATTGCTAGAAAACTATAAACCAGACTTCTTTCTGGATGAAATATTATGCTGACTTTGGCCATGATGGAGTTAATATTTGTCACAGTAGCTAGTGTGGGGCTGTGTTTTGGATTTTTGAAGGAAATAATCTAGCTAACCCAGAGAGGTTTAGTTACTGCTGAGCAGCGCTTACACAGAGCCAAGCTTTCACAGAAGCTTTTTCTGCTTCCCATACCCTCTGCTGGCCTGGAGGCTGGGGGTGTACAAAGAACTGGGAGTGGACAGTGCCAGGACACCTGACCCCAGCTGAACAAAGAGATATTCTCTGTGCCAGGACACCTGACCCCAGCTGAACAAAGAGATATTCTCTATCACATGTCATCCTTTATATGCTCAGTATATAAAGCTGGGTGAAGAAGGAAGGGAAGGGCATTTGGAGTGATGATATTTGTCTTTCCAAGTCACTGTTATGCAGGATGGAAGCCTGCTTTCCTGGGAATGGCTGAACACACCTGTCTGCCCATGGGAAGTGGTGAATGAATTCCTTGCTTAGCTTAGTCTGTGTGCATGGCTTTTTCTTTCTCTTTTACAGTTTATCTTAACCCATGAGTTCTCTAGCTTTTGCATTACTGATTCTCTGCCCCATCACCCTGGGGAGTTCTGGTAGGGAAACGAGTGAGCATCTGGGTACGGCTTAGTTGTCAGCTGTGGTGACAACCGTGAAAAATTTGAAGTAAAGGTTGATGGTTTAATAATCTAGTCCAGCCCCCTTAAGCATGATTTTTTCTGTCTTCATAAGATGTATAACTAGGTGCCCTAAACCTGGTGGAATTAAGACAGGAATTTACTGAATACATAAGGAAACTGTTTCAAACTGTGCTTGTCTGGTACATTGCAACATGTTGATCAAACAAAATTTTCTTCTGGATTTCTTATGTGTAACTAAATGAAAAATTTCAGCTAAAACCTTGCTACACAAATGCACACACACACACACATATGCATTTGCGTCATACATGTTGCACAAATACTTATCCAAACCTCTGTCAAGAACTTGCAAAAAACTCATAACATCACTGGCTTGATTTAGATTTATGGTATGAGACCATATGCTTCTATAACCACTTTCACTGTTTTCTGTCTGGTGAAAAACATCTAGAAACTAATGGGGGTATCTGGATATTTACAAGAAGAGCATCTATAACATGGCAGAAGTCCAATCCAATTTTGCAATGAAAGGTCAAGTTGAGTCATCATGAATCTGATGCTGAAGAGCTCTCACCTTGTTCAGGAAAGCACTTATGATACTTCCATGAGCTGTAATTTTATGAAATATTTTTTGAAATCCATTTGCTCCGAAAAACAGGAAGTACCAAATAAACTCTACTGCTGCTAAAATTTGTATATTTCAAGACTTTTATTCTGGCTGAAAAAAAAAATCTAAATATTCCAACATTAATAATATTATCACTAGATGACTGAAAAATGGCTGGTTTTATTCCAAGCATATGTTTTGTTTGCAAGGATCAAAGAGATTATGCAGGAGGGATTTTTTATTTTCTTAACTAATTCATAGTGTAACTGCTATAAAACTTAAGAGCTTTATTTGATTCTTAATTCAATACACAATTATTAACACAACCCCCACTCAAGTATCAAAGAGCTATGGAAGAAACTTAAAATGAGATTTAATATGGCAACTGGAGTGTCTGAAAAAGCAGCTTATCGTTGTTTGCCAAGTTTATTCATGATCAGCATCATAAATATTGAAACTACTTCCATAACTACAGGATATCAAGTTCCCTTACAGCCTACACCTTTCCCTCTTTGCCACTTTTGTCCCCCACATCCTTACTCAGAGTTTTTGACAGCATGCATGTACAAAGAGTATTGATTATGGGCTTTTACAGTTCTGAGCAACCACTAGAAGGAACTGTGCATTGTGCAGAGTGAGAAGTTCACTCTAAGCACGTAAGCCCAGAAAGCCCTGAAGGTAAATTGGCTTTCTGAGGAAATTATGCCTAAAGGTTTTAGCCATTCTGGTTGTTCTCATCCCACGCAAATGTGACTAGTGCAAGTGCTTATGCACTTGTAAACAGTATCAGGGAACTGATTCAAATGAAAGTACTTTTCTGGGTAACTTTTTGACTGGACTGATTTCTCTTATTGGATAATCTGTTTGCACTGCTACGTAACGCTGGGGCCAGCTGGCAATGTGAGGGTAGGAGCAAGTGGCCAGGGTATTTTGGGAGCAGGTGGCAATTAAAGGAACTAGATTAAAACCTGCAAATACTGACTGAATCACTATGATCTTGGCTGTCAGCAAAGTTTTAGCATTCATTATGTTTTGTTTATTCAGGATAGTTACTCCACTGCTTATTTCCAGATATCTGGTAAACTTTAAAAACAATGAAAGACTGTCCTTTTAGGGATTTTTACATATTAGCTTGCCATTTGATTTTCCCTGAAGTAGCAGGGAGTTGAGATGTGGTCATTAGACAAAGGTAAATTTTATAAGGGTGACATATAGGGGGAGTCTGCATCAGAAAAAGCCTTTGATAATCAAAGGAGATTTCTGCATGGAACTAACTAGTCTTAAAGCTGTCCATGCAATGCACAGTTAATGTGATTTACCATTTCCCTGCCTCTGCCTTGAGCCTTTCCATACCTCTTTTTCCTCACTTTTCCCCCTTTTCTCTCCTACTCTTGAGTTAGTGGTTTAGAAACCCTTCTTGTGGTGTTTGTTGGGTCCTTAAAGCCATGAGGTAAGAAGTTTGTTTCTGTACAACTCGTGTGCTTCCACATGTGTCCAGATGTTCTACAGATGAGTTAATGAGATAAGAGAACATTTATCTAGGACTAAAGAAAAATGGGAAAGGATTCGCTCTCTCTGGGATCAGTAAACTGTTAGACCAGTCCCAATATCTAGGAAGATATTCATTTTGGTGGAATTTTCGATTGGATGAATGAGACTAAAATGCTTTATTTTTTGTTGATGTAAATATTCTCATCTAAATGACATACAAATCTGAGAATGTTTGCTCCAGCTTCCATATCATCACCACAAGTGTATTTTCTGAATGCATTGCTGTGATTGAAGCGGATACATTATTCTGCTGACATCAATAGATCGGGCAAATGTAGAAAGTGCACTTTGTCAAAAATCAACCCCCCTTACCACCAGCTCTTACTATATTATATTTTCCTTGAAAAATTCAGTATTCTCCATTTTCTATTGTGGAAAATTCCAGACACTGAGTTTTTTCTACATGTCAAGTGTTTTCTTGGTTCTATTAGTTATCAGCTATTTATGATAAATAGTCTTTTTATTCTCTCTCTCCTATGTGGAGCAGAAAGTGAAGGGACTTCACAAAGGATGTCTTTGAATGTCTGTATTATCTTAATACCACCAAAGGGCATTTATCAGAGATGAAAAGGATTAGTAATTCCTGGCAGAATCATACAAACTATTTAAAAATCCATCTTCAGATGGGGTGAAGTGGTTCACAATGTCTCTTAAGTGCAGTTTCTGAGAACTTGTCATGGTTTAACCCCAGCTGGGAACTCAGCCCCACACAGACAGTTACTTGCTCATCCCTCATGGGATGGGAGACAGAACTAGAAGTGCAAAACAGAAGATCACTGGGTTGATATGAATACAGTTTAACAGGTAAAGCGAAAGCCATGTGCACAAGCAAAACAAGCCAAAGAATTAATTCACCACTTCCCATGGGCAAGCAAGTGTGTTCAGCCATTCCCAGGAAAGCAGAGCTTCACCACACACAGGGGTGCCTTGGGAAGACAAATATCATCCCTCTGAACAACGCCCTCCTCCTCCTTTCCCCAGGACTATATGCCAAGCACGACACTACCTGGTATGGAATGTTGCTTTGGTTGACTGGAGTCATCTGTCCTAGCTGTGTTCTCTCTCAGGTCCTTCTGCACCCCAGCCTCTTTGCTGGTGGGACAGGATGAGAAGCAGAAAAGGCCTTGTCTACGTGTGAGAGCTGCTCACTGATCACAAAGGCATCCCTGTGCTATCAGACTGTTCTCAGCACAAATCCAAAACACAGACCCATACTGGCCACTGTGAAGAAAATTAACTCTACCCAAGTGCAATCTGGAAATGAATACTTGTGTCACCAGGTAGAATATAAGAGAGATGAAACAATTTTTCTTGAAACTTACATTTTAATTAATGGCTACATGTAAGTAGTCAGGATGGGATTAATAAAAAAGCTATTACAAGGAAAGAAATAAAGGGAATCAATCATTTTTAACAAGCCAAATAAATTTCATCTTGCGACAAACTCTAATAATTTTTTTGTTGATTGATGCTGATGTTAATGGACAAAATGTTAATTTTGTATCCCTTTTTAAAATGCTTTTGCTCAGACTTGTTATCTCACTTGGAATAGATAGATTTTTCTTTGAGTCAATGCATCAGGAATTTAGTTGCATAAAGAGGGTTTACACTGTGTTCCTCTGAGCTTAAATGTTTTCCTGGACATCTAATCTATTTCGGATTTAGGAGCTGCTGCCCTTGCATTTCACACTTCAAAATCAATAATTTTTTTGATGCATGTTTGCAAAGAGACCCTTGTTGTTCTGAGATAAACAGAAGATAGCTGTATCAGAGGAACTCAACTGGATTTGTACAAAACAATCAATACTCAGAAATATGCCCATAGACAGCCTTATGAATAATTTCTTCTACAATACCAGCTGCAAGAACTATGTTCTCCTTCATGATTATCCAGAGAACTTTATGAGCAGTTTATCTATATAAAACTCATACAAGTAAATTATTTGATGTATATAAATTTTAAATGAACATGTGGAAAAGAATGTAAATTGAAAAAAAAACCAATCTTTGTGCATTAAAATAGATTGTGGATGCTGGAAAATGGATTAAAACATGCACTTTTAAATGACCATATTCAAAATTTCTTAGCTTTTTATAGGAGCATGCATTTCCCTCATGCAGAAGTATTGTATTGATTGTATTTCTGCTCCTAATAACTCAGTGTAAGAAAATAAATATAGAGTTAGCTTGTTAAAAAGTGCTGTCTTGATTACAATACTGAATATAAAATATATTCATCTCATGAATACTTAGCATCCTCATGGCTAAAAAGTGCATCAAGACACATTTATTGCCCAACTAACTGAGTAAAAGTTTTCCAGGGCAGAAATTTACAGAAATTTATCTAGAGTCTGTTTATACTGACTGCCTTGGTCTTTGGATCCAGCCCCAAATTAAAAATAAAAAATAAATAAGTCAGAATGTATTGATGTTCTGTCTTTCTCAGCTTTAATTCAGGCTTCAACTGATTTCAAAAATCTGATTTCCAATCTGGGATTGTTTACTATATTATATGAGAGAATAGACAAAAGTATTTGTCTGGATTTGGAAATCCAGGGTCTTACAGGGAAATAGAAAGTAAAAATAAATGTGGTGCTGTGTAACATTATTATTTTGATTCTATCCAAGGGAATTAGCACTTCTTTGTAAGTCTAAGCTCTAAAAAGTAGTCCTAAATGGCTGAGCACAAAACGAATACGTTACCTAATCCCAAGACTGGAAATAGATTTTTTAACTTCAAATATTTAAAAATTATCTAAATTTGTCATATTTTGGAGCTCTTGATAGCTTGTTCAGTAAGATTTTATGTGCGATAATTCTATGATTGGTGCATTGGTATTAAGACCCAAAATAAGATGGTATTTTATTAAAGGTTAATGAAATTATAAACTGTTAATCCTTGAAAAGTCATCAAAAGAGAAATATTCTTTTAAATAACAGCCACATGGATTTGCTTATTATCTGTTGAACATAGTTCTAAACTGATAATGAAAACCACTAGCAATTACTTTCCAGTAACTAATATTTATTTTGTAACCAGGAAAAACAAAGATATATACAAATGAGTACTCACTTATTTGAGAAATCTATAGTTATGGTTCAGCCTGGGATGACACTATTCTGTTCCGACAAAGAAAAAAAAAAGGGGCATATTTGATCACTCATTCTCAAGAAAAATACAAAAAAAGGAACAGATTTTTTGTTTTTGGAAACTGGAATGGATTTTTTCCATCACTGGTAAAGACAACTTGCAATTAGAAAAATAAGCTGTGTTTTTCTCCATGGCAATCTTAAAAAAAAAAAAACAAAGCAAGGAAAAATGACACTCTTAGATGCAATTCTGAGAAGGGGTGGATATATGTATTCAAAAGGAGAAGTGAATACTGAAGATGCTTCAGTATTTGGCAGACTTTCTAATTTCTTCATTTTATGTTATTCATCACCAGCCTCCTCATTTCTGTTTCATTTGTTGTTGTTCAAAGCAAGCAAGCAAACAAACAAGCAAACATGAAAGAGTTTCTAGAAGACTCAATTTGCCCGCTATTGGAAATCATGATGATACACAAAGCAGGCACAGGCCTGGTAGTAGATGAAGAGTAGTTATGGCCTTGTTAAGATGTTAAATACCAAAAGTTAACAATTTTTACTGCATATGGGTAGGTAAGTAGAAATAATTCACAAATTACAGGTGATAATATGGAGAGGATATGTATAATTTACTTCCCTGTTCCATGTCATAGGCAATTTTTTCCCCTCTATAATGAAACAGCAGATGTATTTCGCACTTTTTGACTATTAACAACCTAATAATTTAAACTTCAATAATACCTTTAATTTCTTTTTTAGCAATATTTATGATCAGCTTTTTTAGCATAGTTCTTCAAAGCCCTTTTAGTAATCACTTTCTTTCCATAATCCTTATTTTATTATAATTTCTTTTACTTAAATTTCAAAAATTTTTAATATAAATTTAATGTATGTTCTCTAGTGCAGCATTTATAATATTTATTAGAATCTTATGAGCATTTGTGTTTTTGTTATAGGAAAAAAATCATGGTAATCCAGTAAAAGTAAATAAAATGTGATGTGAGAAATGGGGAGTCAGTGTCACAGGAGGGAGTAGTTTGCAATGAATTATTCATTCAGTGATTTCTTTTTCTTTTTTGAGATATTTCTGAAAAAAGATAAATTGCAGTTTCTCAAATTAATTATTTGAAGCTGTTTGCTGAAAAATCCCCAGGAATAAATGTAACTTATTTATAATCTCATTGTTGTAAATACTTAGTAGTCAAAATTTGAATTTCAAGCTTTTTTTTTTTTTTTTAATATATCCTATTGCACTGCCTGCTGAAATCAAGAGAAACCATTTCACTGACATTTGTGAGCATTGGAGTGTGGGATGGAGTGAGATTTCAGGGTCAAGTTTCTGCTACATGTGCCTCATTTGTCAGCCTCTACATATATTTACACAAATTTCTGGAATGTTTGGTTTACACCAGGGGAAATACTGCTGTCAGTACTGTTAATTCCTCTTAATTCCATGCTCTAGGCTGTCACTGAAGTTTGAGGACATAATGAGGTATGTTCACTTTAAATTAATGTTCATAAACATATATTTTTGGTTTTATGTGTGTGGGGGGTTTTACTCACCCAGACATACTTGTAAAGATCAGCATTTCACTTGTGCTACGAAGATACCGCTGAGAAAATTATTGGAATCTGCTTGCTATCATTGTGTGAAGCCTCTGCTGCTATTGCACTTCATTACCACCCAGGGATTTTGCTGTATTTAATGGGATAAATTGACAAAAATGTTAATAAACCTCTGCAGAGAAATTCATCCATCAGCTGAATTTGCCTTTCTAAAATGCCCTTTGTGAAATTACCTGGGGACATGCAACACCATTAATATAAAACAGAGACACCAATAAAACTTTTAAAGGCTAAATTGTACAGAACATTTTTTTTTTTTAGATGAAGTCTTAAGCATGTTGTCAATTTCAAAGTTCATAAAGAGATTGGGCCACAGTGCCAAAGTCCAAAAAGCATATGTTTATAAGGATATTTATAAACTGCATTTTGATGAAAGAATGGAAATGGAAAATTAAAATCCCTAAACTTTAAATTAAAATCCCTTTGACTTAAGTGGTCGAAAGCCTTAATTAGAAGAAATGTATCTTAATTGCAATTTAAACAGAGCTACAGAACTGTTTGAGGCACAAGATGTGCCTTTTCCTTTGAATTGCTCACCAACAAAAATTATCCTGGAAACCAAGAACAGAAAATTGCAGCGTACAAGTTAAGGCAGGGAAAAATAGACACCCCCTGAGCAGTATGAGCTAATATCTGTGTAGCTGCCCTCAGGAGCCCAGATCTCAAGTGCTCCATTTCAGAGGTGGTAACAAGGCACCTTGATTACATGACTGCTCTGAACTTCTAAATAAATCTCAGAACTTCTCCAGCTTCAAGGTTACAGAGTTACCATAAGGACAAAGAAAACTTCCATTGATAAAAGAGGTGAAAATACCTGACCATCATTTCTTTGCTATGTCTTTAGTGAGCTTCTGGGGTAAAGGCCAGGTCACTTAGCTGCAACATAAATTAAAAATTCTTTCTGAATTTGAGCCCAAAACACCGAAGAAAAAAGCGGTTTATTGTCTAGCATCTTGTAGAAAAGGATTGTTAGGGTGGTGCTATAAGTAAATTTTCAGTTTTACCACCTGAAACAGCATGTCTTTCTGAGGTCCCAGAACAGTACTCAAAGAGAAGTGTTGAACCCAGCTCTTACATGAAGACAGATTGAATTTGCTTCCCCCAAACTGCTGCAGTTTGTTTACATCTGAAAATACAATCTTACTCTTATCGGAAAATTATTGTATAATTGTGGCATTTGATTATATAAAATACCACAAGTGATGTGTGAAGTGAATGAAGGGCTTTTATAAAGGGAAAAATAGGGCTATTCTAAATGGCACTAAAAGCTGAAAAATGGCTAAAGGGTAGAGTTATTTTCACATTTGTAAGCAAATGAGAAAATTAAGATTTAAAAACACAGCACTATGTCAGACCTGAAACATGCATGCAGAATCAGATCTAATAAGTGATGTAAATCCAAGGAGTGTAATATTCACAGCCACTGAACTGTCAGGGACTGATGTGATCCACCTGCTCCCTTGCCAATGCATGTGAACACATCACAAACACAGAAACACCTTAAATGTGTTGAAATGAAACATGAAAATGTTTCCAATTCCCCAGTCTTTCTGTCAAACCTGTTCAAATGACATAACTAGTGGCAAGGAATGCTTTTACATTGCCTAAGGAAGAGAGAAGAAGAAACTCATGATGATTTTATTTTACCCCACCATTTTCTTTCTAAGCAAATGGCAAGGTTGTGAGGAATTATTTCAGTAGATGGCCTTAAACACAGAGGTTCAGCTTGGTAATTACAGTCCTAAAAACAGGAGCTTCCTCTTCTGAAAGGATTTCAGCCGCGTTTCTGTGACAGGGAAATGAAGACCAGGAGCCAATCTAAGCTCTGCCAGCTGGCCAAAGGTACTGTCGCCACATGGAGAAGATCTTTTGGGCAGGCATGTACAGCCCATTTTGTGGCACAGTCACAGCCCGTTGTAATCCCCTCCTCATCTCCCAGGTGCAGTGAGCAGTTAGCAGTACAAAACATATTTCAAGTTCCATATTTTTTAAATGGATTTTTAAAAAGAATATTAACAAAATTTATAAAAATATTTGGCTTGGAGAAAACTGACACAGCCCAACATATTTCTGTATTACTCATTTTCTCCCTTTGCTCTTAAATCTTACAGGAGCCAACTTTTAGATTGAAGTCTCATGTAAGTGTCCCCCAGGCTCAGACTAGTGAGTTATATCTATTTCTAATCTGGCAGAACAACAAATACCTCTGCAGCACTCTGTAATGCTCCTGTGCTTTTTGTAGCATCTCTGTCACTGTCAGACTCAAAGAAGAACATAAAGTCCTTTTCTCTTTGTCTGTTGCTTTCATTCTTTCTTGTCCATTACATCTCCCATATTTTACTCATTGGTTTCTTTTTTGTGGGGTTTTTTGTTTGTTTGTTTTTTGCTAATAGGGTTTTTTCCCCCCTATTTTGAAGGAACACCCATAATATGCTTGTTCTCTGCATTCCATCTCGCACTAGATGGAAAAAAAAATATAGGTTCTGATGGTCAGATTCAAGTTAGCACAACTTCTACTTCTGTCAGGCATTTTCCTAACAGTAAAGTTCTTTGTTCCATACATATAAATACTTGACCTGATATTTGAGGTAAGAAGCTTCATGCGACCATAAGGCTGAGACATCCAGAGGCAGCCATTCAGTCAGTTTTAGTGGGCGTGAAGTGGGATCCAGACTGTGTTTGATAATCACTTGATATAAGAAGTATTAAATATTGGTTTTCATTTCCAATTATACAAGAAAAAAGATAACATATGTAAAATATGAATAGATAAAATGCTCATGCTGTGTTAAAATAGTATGAAGGGAAACTGTGGGGTTTTCTTTCCTTTTTTCCAATAATCTCCCTCACAAAACAATACGTTTGCTTGTTTGTTAGTCAGTCTGTTAGTTTGTTTTCAGGAAATAGATTTCTTTTCTCACTGTAGATATTTACTTTCAATATATCTCAATGTTTCAATGCATTTTTCAGATAGCTGGAAAGCTGAATCCTTAAATATTTGGGCAAGTGAATAGATTTCCTAGTGTGAGGAGTTTCACCAAAATCCCCATCTACTATTTTCAGTCAACAAGTTTATTAATGCAGATAAAACTACTCTAATACATAAATAAACACTTACAAGCTTGAACACCACATTTTACTAATGACTAATAGCGAAGAGTACAAATTAAAAACATCCTTATAAAATAATAACTTCTGGAATCTAAACAGGGGGTACCATAAATTTAAAATTAAATGAAAGCTATTGTTTATTGTTTTAAAGTAAGGAAAGAATCAAAATGTATGCTATCTTAGTACTTATTTTTTTTCTTAGTGTGTAGTTTACTTTCTGAGTCTGTTGAACTGCGTTCCCAGAAGAACAGAGTAGCAGTAGAGTGCAAACATTTTTTTACTTTCTACTGCCCTTAGTAATATTTTTTGGACTCCTTATACCTAATTCAGAATAGATTTCTGTCTGCTTCTCCAATGATTTTCTTTCACACATATCTCCTTACCTCAGGAGAAAAGAATGAAGAAAATAAACCAAATCATACACCCTACCATTGAGGTAAAGTAGAATAAATTGCATAAAGGTGTATCCTTCTTCCCATTTCCATCCAGGTCACCTTTACAGTTTTCCAATTATACAGTGGTCATCTTAGCCACTCCCTTGAAGCTCTGTGCACTCTTTGAGATTTCCTTTATAGTTGCTATATCAAAGATGTGGAAAATTGTTCTATAACTCAGTTTACTGTTTCTTGAAAGCCTGCACAAAAAATGGCTTAATGTCTAGAGGAAGGCAAGCATTTATCATGTAGAGTTATTAACATCTTTGTTTGCAGAGGAAGACTTTTTTTTTTATCCGTTATGAAACAAAGTTTTTGCTGAGGCTGATAAAAAATATTTAGAGTAAATTGTGCTCCCTCTGTGCTCAGCACCTGATTTCATCTGCTGCCCTGCAAGAGATGGCATCTTCTATGTTGTCTTGCAAGAACTGCAAAGCTCAGCCAAAACAAAGCTCAATTGCTTTGACAATGAACATCTGGCAAGGTGCTTATTTGTTCTAGTGCTCTTTTAAATAAAATTAGGATACCACAAACCTCAGTAAAATGTATCTTCAAGCTGTCAATGACTAGAGCATCTTTAATAATATACTCCCTGTGTCATGCCATGCTGTTAAAAGTTGTTAGACATTACCTGGATCATTTGAAATATCATCTGGCATAACTGTCCTTTGACATTTGTCAGGACACTTCGGTGCTAATAGGGAGTAGAGTTCTGCCATAAGGATCAAAATACACGCTCCTTCCAATAGACTTGGTTTGCATCAACTGACTTTTCCTTTTTTTTTTTTTTCTTTTCTCTGAGAACAGCATGTGGGAGATTAATTCCTGATACTCTTACTTTCATTTAATCTTCTGGTGACTTTTACAAAGTTTACCTATCTTTCTCCTGCTGTAAAAAAAGTGGTTTTGAGCTAGCAAACACCATGCCTGAGTCTCAAAGGGAGATGAAAGTTTTAACAGAGGCTTATACTGCTCAGAACCAGAGATTTGGTTCTGCAGGCTCCAACATTAAAGTTAATTCAATCAGGAATGATGCACAGTTAAATTAGGAAAAGACTACGCGTCTCAGTGTCTCATGCATTGTGGCTCCATGTAGACTGTGGTCCCCTTGAATGTGTGTATGTACTTCCTGAACCATGTGGAAGTAACCTTTTCAATTAATTCAAGAGGAATGTACATTTTCCTGAAGGGAGTTGAAACACCTGGGGTCTAAGCCCAGACTATTAGACCCCTCTGAGTTTCCTCAGGACTCCGGCCCGATTGGTGACTTAAATGGAGAGAGACAGCTTTGATCCATTGTCTGAAAAGTAATTTTAATAACACAAAAATAACAAACAATAAGGTGTCCACTGTATTGGAAAGAACTGGACAAAGCAGTACAAGGGGCAAAAGGCACAAGGCCAAAGATGGAGTCTATGGTCAGAGAGGGGTAGTTATACACCCCGGTGTGGGTGGGGACTTAAGGTGTGGTCTGAGGGAGGGGTCCCATGGGGGAAAACGATTAAGAATATTAAAATTCTTGCACCAAAAATCAACCTATGATAACACAGAGAACTTTCTGGTAACAATTTGCATAGAGAGCATGTCAATCAGCCCTTTTGCTTATGACACTATGAATGGGTTTTCCCAAGGCATTTTTCTAGGGTTTTCTTTTTTCCCGGGGAAACAACTCTACAAGGAGTTAAAGAAAATGTGATACTGCGCATAGAAGTTGAACTGGTAAACATTATTTGAAAAACCATAATAACTTTTTTCATTGCTTGAAAAAATTACTAGAGGAATATTTGTACTTTTTTTGATGACAATTCTACATAGGTTTTGGGTTTTGGATATAAGCACTTCCTTGTCAAAAACTGCTCTTGAATTTGTTTTTCTTCAGGGATAAATAACTAAACCTATTACCAAAACAGACCCTTATGTTTCAGAAAGCTCATTTAATAAAGGTTTCAGTGAGATAAGAGGAAGGCAAATAGGAAAATTACTTTTCTTTGGAGGTGGGTTAATCCTGAGAAAATTGAGTTAGAGGAAGAGAATGTAAACTATGATGGAATTAGTGTGATACTAGTGTGGTTCACGTCAAGTACCATCAAGAAAATTAGAGTAGTTGCGCAAAAGCAACAAATACTGCCTTCTCTCCTCGAGTGATCGAGGATAATAATTATATGAAACTATTTGATTTGATCTTGTTGCATCAGGGGCTTGTCCTTTTGCAGATGTTGAAATGCAGTTTCAGTCACCTTATCATCACATCAGTACTAGAGCTAAGAGATGTACATGTCTTGTGTTGGGACATCAGTTTTTAAGATCAACTCTCTATTAATGTAGTGTACATCAACCATAAAACCTGGAATTTCATGACAAATTTTATTTTTTATCAGCTTTACTTTAGAAACATTGGTCCCCTTTCCTGGAGGGGCTACTTCTACTTTTCTAGCTACATCCAACCATCCTCAACTGAAATGCTGTTGTCTTGGCAGAATAATTTTGTATGCTAAAAAACAAAACTAAATTTTAGTTTTTATGAGAAATGTATTTTGAACAAAACCTTCAAAGCAGTGGGTTATTGTTGTTGCTAAGATATTTGCAATTACTGAGTATATACTTATGTCCATAATGTGGGACTTTTTTTTTCCTGCTAGAGACTGTTCTCTTTGCATAAATGATGAGAATGAACATTGTGTCTATGTACCTATACTTGTATAAAATCACATCAAAACCTATAATTCTTCTTCCAGAAAGCAGCCAGAAAATTCTGTCTGTCAGCCATGGTCATTCTGCTGGTTTAGTTGAAGCACTGAAATACCATTTTGACCATTGTGGAAGTCATTTCATAAAAATTAAGATGGCTTTTGAATTTTTTTCCTTTTTTCTTTATTTCTTCCTTTCCTATGGGACTGAAGTCAAATAAAGTTCAGATAGCCATGATTGAAAAAAAAGTTTCATTACCTTTGTTTTTTATTGTGAGTGATATTAAGTTTCTTTCCTGGTGTTTTCATGAAGGCATCATGTGAGCACACAAGATGTACCATTGCAAAGGATGCTGTGGTAAAAACTGGTTATTAGCTGGCATTTTACTTATATGCATTAAAAGTTGTCTATAGTTTACTGGAGCTTGCTTAACCTCAGTTTTCTGGCTTATATATCTATTTTGAGGAATATTTTGTTACTGTTCAAGCCAAGAAAATTCAAGTGATTTTTTTATTTTTCTCTTTTTTATTTTGAGTTGAAAATTTCCTGTTTTAAATTCTATTAACAAATCATGACCATGTAACTAGTGCCACTACAGCAGAGGACCCATGACACTCCAAGCTAAAAAGGAAAATCAGACAAGAGTATTCAGTAGAAACATGTGTGTATTTTAGACCAACTCAGTAACAGTGAAGGAATAAAATGCATGGGTCCTCCCAATATATTTCACTATGTGGATACTAATTATACTAATCTCTTATTATCATGTTTTCTAAAATTTTCTTCCAAGAACAAAAGAGACAATTCAAATTTCCTCTTGATAATTCTATCAGGGGTAAAATTTTTACCAGTTGCTCTTTTTGGGGTTAAATTTCTTACTAAACTTTATATCAAAAATCTTCCTCTTTGTAGAAAAGTTCCCCCTAGTTTACTCCAAAGATGATTTGCAATTTATTACGGGTGAAATGAGCAGATTTATATAAATCAAGATACTCAAGGAAAAAAGACTATTGCTTTCTTAATTTATTCACCCTTCCTCAATCGTGATTTTTCAGGAAATAGTCTTTTTAAGTGAAATTGCTATAGAAAATATCTTCCAGCCTGTCAGTCTCCCAAGCAGATGGCAATGGTTTGCTTTATTGCGCAAGAATATCCTATAAATCACTTGTGTATGTGGTGACAACAAAGGATTCTGAAGGCTTCAGTTGACAAACACAATGTCATCATTGCTACACACTTGCTAATGTTGTCAGGAAAAAGCGTCATTGATGTATTAAGGAAATCTCAACAAAATTAGAGGACAGCTTTTCTTAAACTTCAGTGGTGTAAAATAAATTCAAGTGTCAGAGTAAATGTAGAATTAATTTTTTAATTCTATTTTAAATGACAGAAGAGAAAATTTATTTCTGCCTGTAAAGACAAAAGTTTTGAAAATAGTGTTTATATTAGATTAGCAAATTAACTTTCTCAGCACTTAGTAAGAAATAACAGCTGAGTGATAGTAATTAGGTTGTTTTGTGAAATTTAAAGGAATTTCTCAAATAATAAATAGAAAATTTTCAGAAGAAGTAGTCAGAACAAGCAAATAGAGCAAATGCTTAACTGAAGATTTGATCACCATTCTTTCTTCCGTCATAATGGTAAGACCATTTTACACAGGGCTTAGATACCCTATATAAGGAAACCAAGGCATAGGTTAGTGAATTAACTTTACAGCTGTCATGCCAAAGGCTATTAACAGCCACACAAGCAGAACCTTCTCCTTCTCAGCTTCAGTGTCTATTTCAATAAGCCTCTCGGCCTTTTTAGCTGTGTCTTATCAAGAAAAATGGAACAGTAAGCAGATAATGTATTGGGAAAGAAATTATTATTTTTTTTTAATGGTCATTCAGAGTAAGCATTACAGTCATTAAAAATCTTGGCATATGTCCAGGTATATAGCAAAGACATGTCTGAGTGCTCTCCTGCTCTCTTGTAGCCTTCTTTAGTTACAGGAAGGCTGCTATAAGGTCTCTCTGGAGCCTTCTATTTGAAAAATCCGAGCTGTATTTCTAGGAAAGGTGCTCTAGTCCTCTGATCATCTCTCTGGCCATCCTCTGGATTTGCTCCAACAGGTCCATGTCATCCCTGTGCTGTTACCCCAGAGCTGGATGCAGCACTCCAGGTGGAGTTTCACCAGAGTGGAGCAGAGGGACAGAATCACCTTCCTTGCCATGCTGGCCAAGCTGCTTTGGATGCAGCACAGGACATGTTTGACTTTCTGGGATGCAAGTGCACATTGCTTGGTCAAGTCCAGCCTCTCACCCATGAACATAAGTCCTTCTTGGCAGGGCTGCACTTGATTCATTCTCTGCCAAACTTCTATTTGTCCCTGCGGTTGCCCTGACCCCAGTGCAGGATGTTGAACTCGTGAACTTCATGAGATTCACATGGGCCCACACCTCAAGCCTGTCTTGGTCCCTTTGGATGACGTCCCTTTCCTCCAGCGTGCTGACTGCACCACACAGTGTGGTGTCATCAGCCAGCATGCTGAGGGTGGACTCAATCCCGGTGTCCATGTCACTGACAAAGATGTAAAACAACACAGGTCTCAACACCAACAAATGAGGCATGACTTGTCACTGATCTCAACGAGAATTTTGTTTCAGTGGTNCTTTAGATGGTCTGAAGATTATTTTAAAGGATGTCACAGATAATTCAATAGACTGGGATTAATTTTATTGAAAAAAAATAAAATTGTCAAAAAGGATGAAAATGTGGTCAAGCACAGGACCATTTAATTCCTAGAGATGGAACTTTTCTTAACATAAGAAGTTTTGTATTAGGTAAGATTTTGGACTAGACACCATAATACACTCCCTCCTAAAAACTGCAAATAAAGGAGATGTCTGATAAGCTCGCAGCTCTTGTTCACTTAGATGAGATGTTCTGAGCTCACATTACCTTGATCAAAACTCTTATTACAGTAGTCTCTGAAATAGTTTGTGCATTGCACAAATGTCAGAAAGAAGTATGCCACTTTTTGTTTCTGGACTCTTTGCTGTTTTTCAGAGTTTGGTGTTGTTGGTCCTAAGTATAGGCAGACAAGATAAACCAACCTTCTTTATGTAGAATCTTATCTGAACATAAAAATATTGTGCTTAAATCTTTAACTCAAGGTAAAAGTAAGTATTTTTATCTCTGATAAATTCATAACTGCAACAGTAATAATAACACCAAAACTTAAAATCCAAACTTTGCTCTGTGGAAAACAGTCAAACAAGTGTCCTGAGACATAATTCCTACATAATAAAACTAGTTTACAAATGAAAAAGAGACTGAATGTCATAACCCACTGGTTGGGGTGTGATGTTCATTTTCTCATCATGCAGAACAAAGACAGGTCAGGGAACTCTTAGACTTTTATTGTACAGTTGCTATTATTTTGGCAACCAGCCCACTGTTTTGATTCAGAAGACATAGGCTAATATGCCCTTCTTAGAATACATTTCCACAAGAAGTGTTGGCTATAACCCCTAATTTTGTAGAGTACCTTCCCACCTCCCACAACACACTCCTCAAAGCTGGCTCACAAACCACCTCATACAACCAAAAGTGTTGGCACAGAAAACACCTTTATAGAGGCTTTCCAGTCCCACAGCCAAATTCAGTATGGAGTATGGGGTAGATTACGGTCACTGTGCTTAGCCCAGACAAAGCAAGGGAAGAAAACATAGAGTATCAACAGTCCTCAGATCCTGTGTTGGTCCTGCCACATGGGTGGTCCAGAGCTGGGACAAACAAAGAAAACAAAAGAGTAAGACAGGAGGAAGAGAGAGAAAAGAAATAGAGCCAGGGGAAAAAAGAGAGGGATGGGATGTAGTGTCTCCCTTTTAAAGTTAACCTGGTGCGCACCTCTAGTATAAACTAGATTTTTCACACAGTTTTGTCGGAAGGCTCAATAATGTCCCTCAATTATTTCTTGTAAATCTGGACAGTGTTAATTTTTTAAAATTTTGTGCATGCCCTTGGATCCCTGAGGCAAAATAAGAGAAACAACTGTCCCCTTTATAGAGGGGAAAGAGGAGAACCTACTGGTCCAGGTCCCGAACCATTTGACTGAGACTGTTCAAGAAAAAACTAGATCATCTGGGAACATCTCCATCCCATTTAATGAATTTTCTGACGACTGGCTACTACTGTGCTCATTTTCCTGTAGCAGTTCAGCTTTATTGCTACCAACAAAACATAGCCGTTTTATCCACTGATACTCTGTCTCATTGTTGAAAAGGAACTGATACAGGCAAAATCTATAATTTCTGAAAATAAATAAATAAACAAAAATTCGGATGACTGAGTATTTCTTATCTGAAAAACTGTTTGTAACTTCCATGAACAACTACAAAAGTAGTTATGGCAGTTCTGTAAGTTTTACTGTGTGATTTTTGTCAATGGCTTATTTTGAGATTGTATTGTAAATGTTTTTATTGAAGTATGATACCAGTTAAAAGTGAGCTGCATTTGATTTTGAATAGTATACACATATAATGGAAAGAAAAATTGAAATCCTGAACTTCCAAAGACTAATGATGGTTCTGTCACTGACTACAAGGGAATTCATATTGCACTTGAACATTTTCTGCACAATTTAGGGACCATTTTGGACAAAACTAGTCTGCACCCATGGTTCTTGACAGGTGCATTTAAGTGAAAATTAATCAGTTCATTAACTCAGAGTTTAAAATGTGGATAAAAATGTATTTGATGCTAGTAAGTGAATATGCATATATTCAAATAAGAGCTTTCCTTCAAAATTTTAGGATTTTGCTCTAGATATTTAAAATAAACTTATTATCATACACATAAGGTTCTCTCAAAAGTTATATACTTCTCTTTGCTTGAAGAACTAAACCATGATTTTTCCTTTTTGAAATGCCAGAGGTGAAGTATCAGTGAGGAAGCTGGTAGAGCAAGATCTTTTCTCAGTAATTCTGGAGGAAAATGTGCGAGACACAGCAAATCTCATTCTGAAATGGAAAACAAGCTTGACCTTATTTTAATGATTTCCCCAGAAAACAACAACAATGAAAAGTATTCAAACTTAGCTGCATTTTGAAAGTGAGGAGGAAAAAATGCTCTCTGTGCACAGTAGGAAGTTCCTCTGCCTTTCATATTTCTAATTCCAGGCAGCATGCTATCTGCTCCAAGGAGCAAGAAAACAAATGCCAAGCTTTAATCAGAATTATATTGGCTGTGTAGAGACTTTCAGATCATTTGCCCATTCCTAACAATGTCATGCAGATTTCCTTCAGAATATCAATACAGAGGCCTTTGCCCTTGCTGTGAAGAAAAGGTTGCAAAATACTGAAGATGAGCAGCAAATCTGTTTTAGGTTAACATTTCTTTTTGTAATGGAGAGAGGAGGAAAGGGTAAAAAGTTCTGCTCTAATTTAATTCCTTAATGAAACTAAGAATTAGAATCCCTGCAGTGTAGCGCTAACCTTTTCTCTGGTGTCAAGCATTTTTTTTTCCCTTAAATACATCTTGGATAATGCTGTAGACTTATGGCTGTCTGAGGGTTGGCTTAGAGGCCATTAACAAGACATACTGTACTGAATTTGATTGGCCTTACAGACCTACCTTAATCAAAAATCTTTTTTTTCCAGAAAGTAGAGCTCTGTCTTTCAATAAGAAATGTTAGATCATTCCAAAATTTGTTTATTTCCTTAGAGAAAGTGATAGCTTTTACCTACTTAATTATTAAAAGCTTAAAGAGATGTTCTTTTCTGCTTCCTTTTCTCCCCAGTGTCCCTAAAATCCTTGGTCTTCTTTCTCTTATTCTATGAAGGAATAATAAAACATGCCCAGGAACAGATAGTCTTCACTAGGGGTAAAATACACTTTGACCATCATATTATTTGGAAAGTAAGGAAGAGAGAGATAACACAACAAAGAAAATAGCTCTGCTTTTATAACTTCTGATTATGAGGAAAAAGGAGACTGGTTTGGATGCATTTGAAAGCCAGTGCTGTGCCCCCCTTTACCTTTCCTTAGTCTTTTGGCCAAAACTTGTTCTAATTAGTTTATTTTTTAAATGGCTGTTATATAGCTATTTAATTTCTGTCACTATTACTACAGTTTGAATAAATTATCATCAACAGGTGTTAGTGAACATGAGGTAATAATTGGAAATAATGGTATCTTTCATCCATATTTATTTTACAAGGTTTTATTGAAAGAGATATGCTCTACTCAATAGTTGAGCTTGCATGTTCTTATCAGAACCTCTTCAATGCTGAATTCATCTTTCCTGGACATGACTAAACAGGTCTGGAAATTCTGGAAGAGATTTCATCATGGCCTTTTACTTCAAATACTACAAAAGAAACATATTTCAGGGAGTACATAATACAGTGAAATATTTATAATTGTTTTACAGTCAACTAGTATTTTTCTAATTTTTTAAATTTCTAATATGCGCTATATGTTCTAGTACCAGTTTAACATTGCGTTTGTCCTTCATGCTCTTCTTTTCTACTGCCTTCGTGATCAACCCGTTTTTGGTTCTTCTAAATCCTCAGTTCTCTCTGTAATAAGACTTCATGATATATACAGTCCAAATGTCTTCACATACTAGATTTGTACTTTTCTTTACCTTTCTATTTAATTTTCTCTTACAAACCCATTCATAATGTCCTAATGTGTATATTCAGCCTACAATCCCTTCCTCTTTTAGGGATTATTTTTTTTTTTCACAGAAATATATTATTTTTCTTATGAAAGAACAGCCAAGTCTTTAATGATTTTTCTAATGTTTTCCCAAGTGAAAAAATATCTACTGTTTAAGCTACCATAGTCCTGCTTTATGCTTAATGACACATGGTCCCATCTTGTTGTAGCTGGACAATTTACAAAAGTATTATAATTTTATACTTGCGTTTTGAATATATTATTGCATATTAGAAGTATGACTCAAATATTGGCAAATAAACATTGACTAAAAGACAGCAATGAATGAATATTTAGCTTAAATCTCCTTCCTATGGGATATGTTACTGTTTCTTTTGTATTTCATTATTCTGGATCAACAGGATCACTCTTCTGAACTTATAAGAGGTTGACAGTTTGCTGTTTCGCAGGATATTGTTAGAATTGTTAATAACTGGGATGAAACGTTTGAGTTCATGATCCCAGAATCACAGAATTAACTGTGTTGGAAAAGACCTTTGAGATCATTGAGTCCAACTTCAGACCTAACACCACCTTGTCAACCAGACACATGATGTATTAGGATTTCACATTATGAGCTAAGAATGTTAGAAAAGAATTTCAGATCAAGTTTTTCACCTCTTCCTCTTTCTTTTTGGGGTATGCTAATAATCAATTGCTCTAGATCCTTCTAATGTGAAGTCTGCCTATACATCTAGTTTAACTATTTAACTATGACTTATAGAGGGCAATAGTCGGTTTCTTCATTATGCAATGCATGAAAACATACATTCAAGATACCATTGGCTTTTTTCCCCCATTTACATGAGGGATATTAGACATCACATATCCACTTTTTTTTTTCAGCACCCTGCCTACATTGCCTAATCGATGGTGGGGAACTGATCTGCCACAGGAGAAAAAGAAATACAGTCAAGGACCTAGCAAAGCTAGAAGGGATGCACACTAGCTCAGTCTATAATCCTTCACCACTAGCCATGAAGTAAATTCACAAGAGAGAGAAGGGTGTACCATTGTGAGAGACAGTGAGATAATTCTTCTGAAATTGCCTAGAAACTCCATGTTGGAGACTCTTTTTCTCTTCCCAGGTTAGTGTACCTCAAGTTAGGGGCTGAAAAGCAAAGATGTATTATGGATGTCTCCTTTCTGCTGAATGGATATTTTATAGAAGACTTTTTAACAGTTGTGCTATCTTCTTTATTTCTTTTATTTCAACTTTTATTTATCTTCTGAGTTGTTCTGCATTTAAATGGTCCTACTAGGATCCCTAACATCCCCTAAAATAGTAGGAGACTAGCACAACTAGTCTGTGTCAACCAAGTTCTAAGTGCCATTTTCTCAGTGTCTTCGTGCATAGGACAAGCAGAGAAGAAAATCAGAATAAGTCCAGCTGGACATAGGGACTTCCCAAAAAAACATTTTTATAAATAGATCAACAAAGTAATTTGGATAGGAAAGTAATGTAGATGGATACATGTAATGGATGGCTCAGAGGACAGGAAAGTCATGAAAGTTCAAAGTACTAAGCAGAAAACTAGTCTTCGAATTCAAGTTTCCAAACATTAGTGAAATTTTGATGTTTGGCAGAATTGTATTTCAGAAGTATTATAGATATTACTCTTAATTTTCAGAAAAAAAAGCCTGAGAAACAAAGTAAATTCCTTTTTCAGTGCCTAAAAAATTAAGAACATGGGTAAAATAGAGTCTCTACTTGTGAAAATATGTATATATGTGAATACTTTGTGCAACATATGGGGACATGAAACATTAGCAGGAGAAAAAAAAGGGTGGTACTACTCCTTTTGCAAAAGGAACCAGTTCCTTCATTCATGCAACGTCTATAATCTTCCACTTTTCTCCAAATCACAACTTTCACACAGTTGTGTTTCTCAAGTAAGTATTCCTGGTTTTGGAATGAATGAAAAAAATAAAAAAGGTAGTCTTTCAAAACACAGTGGTATTTTATTTTTATTGAAAAACATAGAATAAGTTTCACTGAGCTATTCAGAATATTTGAAATGTGCAATTTATACTTTTTATGGTTTGTCTTTATTTTCTTAGCTTGTGCTATCATGATTCTCTAATAGACGGTGTGAGGCACAGAAATATCTTACCTAGAAGACACTGAGGTGTCTTTGGAACTGCAATGCCATGTTGGAGAAAAGGTTTTATGGGAACTAATTTGCTTTAGCTATGCTGTGCTGAAATGGCTAGATTTTTCCTAGAAATATTTGTATCAAATGTCATTGCACTACAGAAACCTTATCACATATCAATTGAAAATAAAAGAGACAATTCTAATTGTCATGGTAATCATGTCTTAGTGTTTCTCAAGAGGAATTAGACATTTAAATAAGATCTTGCATGCCATCTCTGTGAACTCGGATTTTCGTCTCCTAATTTGTTTCTAATTACAGTTTCACTGAGGATACTTGGAATGAGACATAAACTCATGAAGTATTAAACTTGTCAGTGGCCTGCCAAATATATCTCTGATTGATCAGGTAATAAACTAAAGACGTTTTAAGAAAATTGAACAATGCTTCATTTTAAAACACATATTGTTCCCCATAATACATTCTTAAAGGTCATTTGTCTGGGTATCGTTCAAGCATGTTTTTCTTGCCTCTTCACCCTTGGGTTTTTTTTTCCTATAAGATGCAATATATTGTAAACCCCCTCCCCCCCAAAATTATGATTAATTAGCTTTCATTGTTTCAAAACAGGGATGAATTCTCCTGTTTTATGTCACAAAAAGCTCAAATCTGTAAATATTTACTACTTATCATGTGTGATTCTGTTATTTCCAAAGACAAATAAAATTCAGTAAAATTATTCATGTAATAGAACTTAGAGGAAAAAAATTCTATGTAGTAAATTGTATCAATTTCATTTTTTGGTGTCGTCGTCCCCCCCCCCCTCCCCCCCCGAAAATTGACATAATTGCTTTTTCAAACTGGTCTAAAACATATCCTTTTCCTCTTTTTTGTTCCCAGTCACAACTTTTCTGTTGTCCTTACACATTAGAAGTACAGCTCAAATATCTGTAGCTATTTTTCATTTTATTGGAGTAGACAATATTGGCCTTCATGCTGCATTCTGTACTATGTTTTGCTTGTGTTTTCTGATAGAACACTGCTAGATGACTACACCAATATCTGTTATATTGCCTTTCCCTGATCTGCCCAGTCTGGTTTTTGTTCTGTTGCTGTCTATCAGGCCAAAGAGCAGAGATTCTTTCAAAGGAACATACTTCATCTGGCATATGCTTCCAAACCATAAGAGTCCTCTCTTCTTTGTCACATCAGAGGGAGACTGAGGATTATTTCCTTTCCTTGTCCTTACTCTTTGGTTACTTGTATTTTTGGAATTGTCTTATCAGTGAGTTGTGTACAGCTGGTGTGATAAGTGTGTTTCAACCTCAGCCAGGAGCTAAGCCCCACACAGCTACTTGCTCACTACCCACTGGTGAGATGGGTGAGAGAATCAGAAGACAGAAGTGAGAAAATTAATGTTTTCCAATAAAGAACATTTAATAGCTAAAGCAAAAGCTGTGTACACAAGCAAAGCAAAATAAGGAATTCATTCACCATGTCCCCTGTGCAGGCAGGTGTTCAGCTGTTCCCAGGAAAGAAGGACTCCATCATCTGTGATAGTGACTTGGGAAGACAAACAGCAACCTGAATGTTCTCCCCTTCCTTTTTCTTCATTTTCTTCTTCCAGATCTGTATACTGAACATGATGCCATGTTATGGAATGTCCCTTTGGTCAGCTGGGGACAGCTGTCCCAGCTGTGTCCTCTCCCAGCTCCTTGTGCACTCCCAGCCCACTTGCTGGTGGAGAGGTACCAGAGGCAGAAAAAGGCCTAAATTCTGTGTAAGTGCTGTTCAGCAGTAAGTAACTAAAATCAACCCTGTTCTCAGCACAAAACAAAAACACAGCCCCGTACCATCTACTGTGAAGAAAATTACCTTAGCCAAAACTAGCACAATGGGGCTGATGTAGCCCAAAACCCCTGCCTTCAGTTGTTTTTCAGAATTTTATCTGAAATCACAGTAATCTTCTCTCAGAAATCTGCAAATCTGTGGATTTTTCATATACAGAGCCTTTTAGGGGGTATCCATCCAGTGTTTCCTTGGCTTTACCAAGTGCTTTCCAACAAAATTTCCCAGTAATTCAGTGAAAACTTTTAAAACGGAGAGGATTTTCTTTGTGAACCCTCAGAGATATGTTTCAGACCTGGAACTACACAGAATTTGTATTGAAAGCTATGATAATTGAATAAAGAATTTTCTTATATAGTAGTGAGATCCAAGTGCTTGAAAAGGATAAATTTTGAATTAAAAGAGGATTTTACAATTGAGGATATGGCCTCAAAGTAACATGATGAAATTCAATAAGGGTAAGTATTATATCTTTTAAGTCAACCTAGTCTCCTGTCGCCAGCAAATACCAAATTTAAAACAGGCAGGAAAATCCTGCTAAGAGAGGTGAAATAACTGACCTCAGTGTTTTATCTATTAAAATATGGTATTTGAGCCAAAATGACTTGCAGATATGTCATTAAGGCCATTTTTAAGAAAAGAAATAATATTTTTTTAATTAGTTGACTGCCTTAGAATTACCATGTCAACATTTTTAATAGAGATGTTTACAAGGAATTCTTCTTACAATGACAGAAACAGGAGAGATAGAAATAGGTAAGGTTAGAGGAAACACAATGTTAATCTCTGCATAGTAAACTGTTACCGTGTTTATGAAGTATTTGTAAATACTATTTTTTTTCTTATCATGAAAATATAATTATTTTGACTTGTTGAAGAAATTATTAATTTCAGAAATTGAGAGAAAATGCCTGCTTGCAAGGACAGCTAAATAATAGAACAGACTACTTTGTGAGGTTTCAAAAAGTAGATAAGATTAAGCTACTTTTTAAGGGCTGGAACAGAGGACTGGTTGGAATAATACTTCATAATGGCTTCTTAAACCCCAAGAAATACAGTTTCTATTCATATTTCAGTCACTAATGCCAATGGTAGTTTCATCACCATTTTCAACGATTAAGTAATCTAAATGCAATTAGAAGTCTCCTCTGCATACCAGCAAGATACACAGCAGCTACCTATCATTATCTTCCTGTTACAGATGGAGAAATCAAAGTAAAGGATAGAAGACAGTAAATGCCAGCAAGAGAGCAAAATATGGTTTTTCAGGACTCAGAATTCAGACACATTGCTTTCCTCTATGAATAAGAGTGAGTGACTCTTAACAGTGTGATTTAAGGGACTTCCTGCAACCATATATTTAATCATAAACTCCCTTTAATGTAGAAAGGGTTAAAAAAAAATGAAGATATAGACTAAAAGTACTGCTTTCTTTAAACCTCTCCGGAGCTATTGTTCTAACTTCTCCAGAGGCTTTTGAAAGACCCACTTAATAATAACAGTTGAAGAGGGCAGCAATGTGTTCTAAGAAAATGTTTTGAAAAATATACTCCTCCATATATAGCCCTAAAAGTCTGTATTTTTGAAAGCTAAAGTAGGGAAAGAACATCTGGGATGACATCTCTTGTCCATATTTGGGAATTCAAATGAAAAATTTACTACGTTGCCAGTGGTAGAGTTTTACAGAAAATGTTTTGTTTACTGCTTGTAAAACTGATGATTTGACTGAATCAACAAGATGCTCAAATAATACTCCCCAGTTTTCACCTGCTTGTTTTGTTTTGATGAACATGAAACAATGCAGATTAAGCATGACCAGGTGTAATGCAGGAACACATATGCTCAAGCATTCTTTTTTGCTTATTCTTCATTCCTCCTTCCTCCTTAAATCAGTTTTCACAAGCCTTTTTTTTTTAGAATCCTGACAGGTAGGTTCATAGCCCTTTCACTCTGATAATTGTGCATCACTTAAGCTCTCTATCCTTCTTTCCTTCATTTTACTGATCTAAATTATTTGCTCAAAGTACCACTTTTTATTGTGACTGCAAAGAACATGATACTTTCTTATCTCTGTACTGAAGAGCTAATAATGAGAAAATATTGTGTGTCTGTGGCAACTAGAAGACCCTAGAGAAATCTGAAGAGCTCTTTCCAGAAGCATCTTGTTACTACTGGGAAACTTTATAATTTTTAACTTACTCTAAGGTTTTTATTTTTTTTTTGCATGCTTGTATGTGTGTGTGGCTTTCCTTTTTGAACTCCAGATTAAGTTTGATATATTTTTCATTAAGTACAGTGATAAAGAATGTACCAAAACCAGTACCTCCAACAGAAACCAACTATCTTTTGTCTTCCCAGTGTTAAATATAATTTGTCCTTCTGGGGTCAACAATCTGTGTCTGTAGAAACTGATTTCTCTCCAAGCATTCAGTTTTCACTAAGGAATTAATTAATAAAAACCAGACCTCTCTACATTAGGAACATAGATACTATTTCCAGCTCATTGATGAACTGGAGTTGTTCAGAGAGTTGAGGTGCAAGATTAATCTCTAGTTGGCTGTTTATTGCTGTTGAGGTATGCACACGTATATGTGTGGAATGCAGTCTTGAGGGAAAAAAGAAATATAAAGGAAAGAAGTGCATCCATATGTTTTATCTGGGTCAGTGCTAAATAATCCATGGGTAGAAAAAGAAGACACCAAACAGGAAACTTAATTAAAAAAAAAAAGATATTATTAAGGCAAGTATGAGAAATCAGTATTTATCTCTGACAGGTGAAATCTGTATTAAAATTTAGAATTCCTTGGCTCTGCCACATCTCTGGAAAGAAAGGAATGGAAATGTTTCTACCAAGAAAATTCCATTTTCATTGATTTGTTGTGCACTAAATATTAAGCCTCAGTGGAAAATTTGAGAAAAAAATCTTATTCAAAAGTTCTTCCTATTAATTAATGAATGTATAAATAAACAGATGATTAATATTTTTACAACTGTCTTTACATAAATAGAAGCTGCTGAAAAAAAAATGGAGCTGCAGTCTTTTTATTACTTATGTCAAGCAAGAATAATATGCAAAACATAAACTTCACATATAAATGAGACAAGAAATTCTGTGCTTATAATTTGAAAACCCCTGACTATAACATGAAAGTTATGTGGACTCTAGCAGCTTAATTTGAATCTGCATCTAATTGTAACAACAAGAGTCTCTCCCTTTGTGACAAAGTAATGAAATCACTCATAGAATCATAGAATACCTTGAGCTGGAAGGGACTCTCAAGGGTCATCAAAGCCCAGCTCCTGCACAGGATGGCTCCAGAAGTCACACTCTGTGCCCAAGAGTATTTTCCAAACACTTCTTAAACTCTGTCAGGCTTGGAGCTGTGACCACTTCCTTGGGGAGCCTGTTCCAGTGCCCAAACACCCTCTGGGTGAAGAAACTTGTCCTCATGTCCAACAAAGAACTCCCCTGACACTTCAGGCCATTCCGTCGGGTCATGTCACTGGTGACCACAGAGCAGAGATCAGTACCTTCCCTTCCTCTTCCCCTCACAAGGAAGTTGTAACTGCAGTGAAGTATCTCCTCAGTCTCTTCTTTTCCAGGCTGAACCGACCAAGTGACCTCGGCTGCTCCTCATACATCCTCCCCTCCAGACTCTTCACCATGTTCTTAGCCCTACCTTAGACGCTGTCTAAGGTAGCTTTATGTCTTTTTTATATTGTGACACCAAGAACTGCTCCAGCACTGGAGGTGAGGCCACCCCAGTGCAGAAGAGAGTGAGACAATTCCCTCCCTTGCCCAGCTGATGATGCTCTGCCTGACATTATTGGTGAATTGGAGGAGGTGGTGGAGTGCACACTCATCAAGTGTGCAGATAAAACCAAACTCAGGGGAGACAAGTGTATGTGCTTGGGGGTAGGGACACTTCCAAAGAGGCCTGGACAAACTAGAGGAATGGATTTACAGGAATCTTATGAATTTGAGTAAGGACAACCATGAAGTGCTAGTCCTGGGGCAGAAGAGTTCCTGTATTGGCAACAGGTTGGGAGCAGCTCTGGGAAATCTATGGTGAGCAGCGAGGTGAACCTGAGCCAGCAAAGGGGGCCAACAGCTCTGGTCTATATGAACAGGACCACGGCCAGGAGATATAGCTATCAATTTATTCTCTACTCATTAGGCCAATTCCACGCCAGTTTGTTCAGTTTTTGTCCCCTGATAAGAAGAAAGACATCAACAAATTAGAGTGTATTCAGGAGAGGATCCTCAGGGTGGAGACAGTGGGAGAACTTGCCCTGTGTGATCATGCTGAGAGACAAGACCTGGAGCAAGGATGTCTTTAAGAGCAGCCTCCCGAATCCTTTCAGGGCTGTTATCAAGGAGATGGAGCCTGACCTTCTCAACTGTGTGGTGGAGGAAGACGGACAATGGCCAGAAACTGGGCCAAGAGACATTAATGTTGGATACAAACGGAAATTTCCTCGCCTCAAGGACAGCTCAGCAGTGGGTCAGGCTGCCCAAAGAGGCTGCAGTTTTGGAGGTTTTCAACATCTACTGGGACAAAGCCCTGAGCAACCAAGTCTGAACCCAGATCTGGCCCTGCTCTGAGCAGGAGCTCACAAACCCCCTTCCAGTCTGAATTTTCTGTAGTTCCATGATTCTATGAAAATCCTGTTTCCTGACCAGAACAATGCAGATACTATAAATAAATGTGAAAGCCATGTTTGTGTGAGATTTTGTCCAAGAATTTGCACAAGGATTAAGAATTATACTTAGAAGAATTTCCTGTTTTGGCTTTACAGGAAAAGATCTATCTCCTATTAAAAATATTATATATAGACATTTATGAGGAGATATTTTGTTTGCTTATTTTTTTTTCCTGAAACAAGAGGAGGAAATCAGCTTGAGGCTGCTCTTCTGTGGACAAGTTTCTGCTGTTATTTTTGTTAAGTGTTAGTAGTAGGAACTAACAAAAGCAGAGATCAAAGGTATGGTTAACTATAACAAACAAAATTCCTAAGGAATGAGACTCAGTATGGTTAAACTTCTAGAGAACTTTAGCCTTAATTATTGAAAGCATAGCAATAAAGACTTTCTTTCTTTCTTTTGTTGTACTAAAACCATGTCTTTATTTACTATAATTTCTGTTTTGTAGTTTCAAATTCCCTTACAATTCTTTCCAGAGAGAGACTTTCTCACTGAGGTCTCAAAACATTTGTTTATGGACTTTTTTTCCGAATTTTTCTGCCAGAAGTCCAAGAACTATGCCTAGAGGTGAAAATGCTAGCAGTGACCATAAAGGCCCTTTGCTGTTCAGAGAGACATGGTTGGCTTTTGTTTTGGCAAGTATCTTCCTCTAAGCGATTTTTTTTTTCACTATTTTTTAACAAACCACAGCAAAGTCTCTTACGAGGTACCATTTAGTCTGATACTGGAGAATTGTCTATTTTATTGTCTTTTATGCAGGCAGACACTGTAGGCAGCCTGTGTCTGATAGAACTGAACTTAACACAGTTCTGTTCCTTTGCTGACGGCAACAAGACTCAATGAAGATGCCCTGCCCTAAGCTTTCCACTGAACGTCACCATCTGCATTGAAAGAGAAGGCAAACAAATACTATAACTCAGAGATTTTATTTAATATTTACTTTAAAATCACAAAACTTTTGTTACTTTGAGGTTTGTTTTTCCAAAGTGCAAGCAAGGTCTGTAAAACCAAGAGTTAGAAATTCCCATGAATCATATTTTCTATTGATTGAAGAAAAACAATTATATACTTCTTGTTCACTCGCATTCTAATTAATCCCCAGTACATTTGCTCTTTTTCTCAGTCTTGGTTTGCAGGTTAGGCAGTTTATGGGCCATTTGAGATGCAAATCAAGGACAAACATATCCGTATCCACAGGTTTTGTGCAGGTTGTAATCTTTGACTTGTGAGTTAGAACTTTTGGCAACATGCTTGGAAAACTGCTAACTGAGCAAGCAGATTTCTGAAAGCAGAAGTTGAAGTAATAATGATTTATTAGTATGATCATTTTCTTCAGGATTTCTTTATCTTGCAGAAAGATATAGCACAAATAATTTGTCTTAAAAATTTATGTTGATATAACTGTATTGCGTTTCAAGTATAATAATACCTTGAAAAATTATTTTGTGCCGATGAAAAAAGATAAAAGAGACATGCCATTTTCATTAGCTTAGCCCATATGGGTTCCTATTTAGATGTTCTAGTGGCATTGTGAGAAGTTAGGTTCCAGCAATCATACAATCATTGCAATCATATGATGTGGCTTCAGTGAAAATATTGATGAACATCTGGCTAATAGGAAATATAAATGAATTTTTAATATAATTTAACCAAAAAATGTGTCATAAAATCTCTGAGAAATTGGGGTGTAAAGTAGAAGCAATAAAACATAAAAGATATGTCTTGATTTGTTCCAGAGTTGTATCTTGAGTCAGCAATTGCATCTCTATGGATCACATTGAACTTAAACGTGATAAATAAGGGTAAAAGACTAGAGTCTTCTTTTGTTTCAAAGCAACTATTTTGACTCTAGAAATATGTATTTTTTAATTTTTATTGAGTATATATTTTTATTTCTTATAAGAGTTTCACTGTAGCAGCTTGGATAATAGAAAAAACAATTTCTTCTAACTGGAGGCATTAAGTCTCAGTATAATCTGATGGTCAGTAAAGGTTTTTGGCTATTACCTTGTCAGTTTAAACCCAGAGCTTTTTTT
>WBMY01005020.1:78979-90721 GCA_013397315.1 Donacobius atricapilla | reverse complement strand
TTTTTTTAGTCAGCTTATTGAGTCTGCAGGAAGCCTTAACCTCGATATACTGGTTTGTCCTATAACCACAGACTAAATACTCTGCTCTTCCATGATTCATGTACTGATAGTGGTTCCTTCCATGAGAGCAAGGATAGGCTGTATCAGAATACAAAGTCCCTTCTGCTTGCCCAAAATGCCTTTTTCACTGCTTTTGAATGTAGGTCCATGTGGAACATAGTGTTGATAGTTAATGATGCAAAGCCCCCAGATCTGGTAGGATTCCTCAGCATTGCCACTGCCAGTACCTTTAGTAAGGGTTTTATCTGCCATGTTGTTACAGCAAAGCTGGATAAACATGCCTGATTTATATTAAACCAATTAGTTAAAATCTGAGCCTTTACCTGTCTTCTTGGGCAGGCTGTAAAGGCTGCCCTGAAGTTCCACTTCAGGCAGATCTGTTCATCGTGCTGAGGAAATGCGCCTACTATGGATTTTGTCAAACAGTTTGATGACACTGGTGGAAGTCCCACCTTGGGAATCTGGGCGCTTTGTATCACAATGTATTTACAGGCCCTGACGCTGACAAATACAGTGCACACTATTTTCATGCTTACATACACATATGTATATGTATATGTATATGTATATGTATATGTATATGTATATGTATATGTATAAAGTTGTTATGTCTATAAAAGTGTTGAGAAGACTTCCAGGCATAAAGTACGTTTTTAGATTTGTATTCCGGTTAATTTATTGCCTTAAATACTTTGCCAGAGAAAGCAACAGAAATCACAACAGAACAGAGACTTAAGTTTGTAAATAAAGGTCAGAGAAGAATATCAGGTTTTACAAAACCTTCTGATGTGAACACTTTGATTTGATGAAAGAAGAAAAAAAAAAAAGGCATATTTTCCTCAGTACTCACATAATAATACACACTTGTTATTAGTGAATCTTCATTAATTCAGACCATAGTCTCTGAAGATTCCAGATTGAAATTTATTTCATCATAAGTACCTATAAATTTTTCATGTCCTGTACACAACATAATGCTTATAGAGTAAATAACAAATGCTAATGAGGCAGTAGGCATCTCTCCACCCCACACACACTGATATTATTAAGCTGCAAAATAGGTAATAAAAAGTTATTTTATTTCAAGTACCATTTTTTGAGAAAAACCATGTAAATGTTGATGCATGGTGAATTAAAGTAAATTAATCTGATTATATGAGTGAATTGAACAAGCTGTGCAATATAAATATTTTAATCACTTCTTGATCCAGAAGTACCTCATTTACAAATGAGCAATTACTTTCTATCTCATGGGAGTTGTCTTTAATTATGAGGCAGTCAAGTTGGTGCTATACAAAAAGTACATGTAAATATCAAACATCAGGCTCTTGAATCTGTCATTTGTCATAGGAACAGCATTTTATATCCCTCTGTGCAACCCTGTTTTTGTTTTACACTTGTGATTTTATTTGTTGTGCTTTTACCTGAGCAGACCAGTCATTATGAGTCTTTCATTTAATCTGTGGACATAGAAACACTTCCCAGTGGAAGTTTTAATGTAGGTCTATTAAATTTAAGCCTAGGCTTGTATTTCTCAATTCCTTATAGACCAACCTGCCAGTGCTTTAGGCCTGAGGACTAGAGGTTAAAACCAAGGTTCTAATATAAAAGTGAATTATTATGTGTTGTTTGCCATGTGTGAGATATGTATGCCACAAGTCCCGATAAAAACTTAATCAACCTACGGTATACTTATGTTCCCATAACTGTAGCAAAGCATATTGGCATCTATAGATGGAATGATGTATGCAAAAGGAGACCAAAGAATTTTGTGTGGCATACTATGGTGCCTTGCTCTGGGCATTCTTTATTTGTGGGGTGGGAAGTAGCTTTCCCAGCTCGACAGACTAGGTAGTTTCAGTAGGTGTCATTTATGCACTGCTTTTGTTGTCTTGATGAAAATTAAGGCCTTGTGTTCACTTTCTGCTGATTGTTTAATTTCTGTGCAGCCTGCCCTGGAAATGTAAAAATAATGGGCTGAGAACCTTGAAGGCAGAATTATTTGTGTTCCAATTACTAATTTTTCCTTAAAGGAGACAATCAGACTTTCTAGTGTTACACATATATAAAACACCGATTTTATATAATGTAAAAGTGAAACTCATCTGTGCTTTTAAGACAACATTTTAGTCCACACAACATGTCAGTTTTATATAAGATGTATTTGAATAGACTTACTTGTATTCAAATAGTTTGTATACTTTAGAGAGGGGGAAAAATTTCCCTGGGTCATTTCAGAGAAGTGCTATTCATCATCTGTCTGCCTGTTATTAAAAAAAAAAAAAAAAAAAGTGAAATAGAGGAAACTGAGTCATCTGATAAAAAAATATGTTGCACTGTGAAGTATATTCTGGTTTTGCTACCTTTCCAGCAAATGTCAATTAAACATAAAAAATCATTGCTTTCAAACATCACCAGAGATTATAATTACCACAAATCTATCTTTTATGCAACTCTAAATTTCCATTATGTACCCTTACTGACAGTGACAGGAAAAAGAGTGTCATTATTTGCATCAATGGATGAGAAAGAGTCCTTAGAATTATTTCCCATGTACTTCACTGAATTTACTGCTTCTGCCACAAACTCCCAATTGTTTCCTGAGATATTTATTTTCAAGATCCTGACTTTGATTTTACTCTAGTGATATCCTATGAGGAATCTTCTTCATTTCTGTCTTTCTATTTCAATCTTCAATTGAAGAAATACTGCTTTTTAAAGCACGTGGCTCTTTTGATATGCAGATGGGTGACAAATGGTAGTTTCTAAGTTGATCTTTTTATCTTTGGGATTTCTATTTTTCTGGGGCCCATTCAAAGATTTCCATCATAGTGTAGCATTGTTTTGTAGAAATGAGATATGCAGACCTCTGAAATATAAATCAGGGTGTTAAAATTACCTCTGTAAGCCATTCTGTGAGAGAAGTACATGCTCTTACAAGAGATTAAGAGCAAGAGTATGGACAGCACTAAAAGTAGATGGGAATGGACAAGGAAAAATGGAAAATGCAGAATGGGCACAGTCTCGCTTTTGCACATCCTGCTCCCTTGTAAACATGACATGTTTATAAACACTAATGAAATTTCCCAGAAAACTAATCTGAAAAGATTTCAGCTCATTAATGGGAAAAAGCTGGCAAACAAAAATGTAAACAATTGAGTTTCCAACAGAACATTTTGTGTTCCTAAATTAATGCCTTTAAAAGGCCTGCCTCCATTTCCATCAATAAAATAAATACACTTGGAATATGCAGTTTACAGTCCAAAAGAATATGTAATTCATGGATTATAATTATAAATATTAGTAGATTTAAAACCAGTATATCTGTCTTTAGTTTATTCTATTCAACTGAAAACTATTATCATTAAATATGAAATATTTTATTTTTATTATTGCTTGCAACGTCATCAGTGGTCTTACCAGTATTATTTATTTAGCTGCAACATAAAATTTTGAAACTGCCTACTTAATTGATACCTTGAGAAACTAATTATAATAATGTTAAAATTGGCCTGAGTATCCTGTTTGCATTTCATTAATTTACTGCAAATAACAGACAATAAGAAACACAAAACATACTTGTGTGTGTATATATATATATATATGTATATAAGTTTTGTATATAAAATGACAAAAGAATTTTAAGATATCTGACTGCTCCAATTTTACTATACCATACAGGTTTGATTAAGTAAAATAAGACTATGGCTAACTTAATTCAATGGAGAGATCCAAATATTTAAAAAGAAACACATAGTCTTTATGTTCCTAACCTGGAGCTTTGATAGCTCAATTCCAGCTAATTTCTCCTGGAGCTCTTCTTGTGAATACAAAGTTTTGGCTTTAAATTTTAAGCTACAGTACTCTCTTGCATCCTGTCCCTCCACATGATGAGTCATGGAAGTTAAATATATAGAACAACTATCAGTTCAGTCTGTCCTTTGTGTCAGTGAGGACAGGCCAGCCAGTGAGTACTCTCTGTAGTTAACTGAAAGAAGTGATTATGTTTTGTTTTGTGGGTGGATGTTATTGGGTGATAGGGCTGAAAAGATAACTTGTTTCTTTTATTATTAAATAATCAATGCCAATATCTTTCCAAATTTATCTACATCCATATCTGTATTTCTATTAATATCTATAGATAGACAGAAAAGGTTTAACTCCCCTTTCCCTAGCTTGCTGGCCATGGAAACTAGAGCATGGTCCGGAACATTTTTGTTCAGGACTTTGTGCTTTCGTTTTCCAAAGCCTTCTGTAAAGTATATTTCCTCGTGACATTTGCTGACTGTGAGGCCTTTCTACCCTCAAAATACAGGTACTGGTGCAGGGTATCTGTGTGTCTCAATTTAAAATTAGCCATTGTAATGACTTTAATTTAGTGTAGCTGTATACGCTTAACACATACCAAAATCTAGGTAAGGTATTAATATGTAAAGAAATGGTCCCTGCTGTCAGGCTCCTAAGAACATTCTGTGCTCTGGCATTGCAAAGTTTGCCTGGAAGGTGCTCCTAATGCCTTCTGTTGAATTCCTGAAGAAATCTCTACTACTAGCACTGTTCTGGGTCTCGCTGGGGTGGAACTATTTTCTTCATAGCAGTTCATATGGTACTGGTGTTTTATACTCCTAACTCTCGTTGTTAGTGTTTCAACTCTCACTTTGCTGTTTTCAAGGTGCATAAAGGCATTCTTCCATAAATGTATTATCTCTGCATGATTCAGCTGCAATAGAGCCTGGAGAAAGTGAATATGGTTTTAGTTTTTCAACTGGGTAAAATCATTACCCTGGAACTAAGGATTGGTTATTTACTTCATTGATGAATGTGTCTATACTAGAGCATACCTATAATTCAAATAAACAGGCATTTTAAAGAGAAGCTATCTGGCTTTCTGAAAGCAAAAACATTTCAGTGTATATTTTTCTCAAGGTCTAAAAGTGTTATATCTTCTTTCTGAAATGATAACTTTTGTATAAACTTAGAGAGAAAATGAGCCAAATTGTGACTTTGACAGTGTCAATTTTGTCTCTGCAAATTTTTATGTCATTCCCATGTCTTTTTATAATTTTGTTTCTGTCTTTTGTACATTGATATGTATGGAAAAAATTGAGAGAATTAAAAGTATCTTTGTCTACATGAGAAAATTGTAGCTAATTATTTGTACTCTATAAACCACCATAGATGAGATGACAGCAATGCAGAGGAGCATCACCTTTTCCTGGGCTGTATGAGCCTGTAGCACCATGCTGTGAAAAGTATGGTGTATTTCATGTCACACCTGAAAATCCATTGCAGAACTTGTACACTAAATATTATTATGTATTACCTTCCTCCATATTTTTAGAAAAATTATTTTCTACCAGTTTTAGGATGAACTCAGATTTATTATCCACTGTCTAATGAAAAATACAGCATGCAAACGGGCAGCTTATTGCTTATTTCTGTATGCTTGGTTGCCTTCTAATCACATAAAATACAACAAAACTCCATAAATGGGAATTATGCCTCATTCCTTTATTTATTTTATAGCTCATTATTTATTCCATTGTTTGATTAATAACCTCTCACCTTCTGCTGGAATACCTTGTCAGCCACCTTTGAGGTCAAAGCACAATGAATGCACATGGGAAGAGAAACTCAGTATAGGCAAAACAATATATCTTAGATACCTGCTGAGAACAGAGGTGTCACCATCTAATGGGAGAAGGATGAGAAATGGAGGGTTTCTTTTTGGTCGTTTTCATTCGCAAAAGACTTGGAAAACCAAGAATATAAAGCTGGCAGGGTCCTAAGGCTACAGAATTAGAAAGACCATAGTAATTTGCGTTTCCTTTCATGTTCCAGCTGCTATTTCCTACATGGAATTGTATGTGTTTTATGTTAACAGAAGTTATGTTAGAGTAATCTATTAATTACTTTCTATTAACTACCTCCTTGAAAAATTAAGAAAGTTGAATATTGTGTACGTGTTTATGCAGGCACTGTAATCAACTAGTAGTCTAATGCCATTCAGAGTTAAAGTTACAAAAATAAAAGAGAACTCCGTGATCCCTTGCTAAGTCTTTTTGTCTTCTGTAATGTAACTTATCAGAGAGGAGGAAGTTCTGTAATCTTTATTTATCACTGTGGAACTAACTTCCTTAGGAAAGAAAGACAGTTAAGCCTTGATATCTCATCAGAGAGATAAAGCTACATATGGTGATAGCTGTTTTTCTTTACAATCTTTTTTTAAGAGATTATTTTGACCTGGGAGTAAACAGGGATCTCTATCAAAACATCTTATTTTCTGTACTGAGAACAATGTTTAATTTATTGTTTTCTCCCCAATAAGAGGAAAATGTAGAAAGACCACTGCACTTTTTTTCTATTAAAGTGACTGAAGAATAACCAGAGACACAACCTTTCTGATTGCTTTAAGTGTAGGTATTTAAACTACTCTGCATTTTGCCTTTATTTTAAGGATAAATATTTCTCACTACCACTAGGTGTCATCATATCTATTATTAAATCTTGTACAACAGGTCTTCCCGGTAGCTAGCAGACAAAGTTGATGACTTAATCAGCTGCATCAAAATTTCAGTTTAAAAAGAAACAGAAGAGGTAAAAATATAACACAATGAAATTGGAGAAGTTAATTCCTGAAAGCTCAGTTACACAGAAAATAAAGCAGTCTACAAAATCAAAGACTTGGAAATTTAAATCTAAAACTCTTTTTAAATTAATTTTGCTGCTATTGAATACAGAGGTGCTGTCTTTTAATCTTCATCTACTTGCATACCTTCATTTCTAAGTGTTACATCAGCCAGATTCCCAAAAGCACACAGGCACATAACAGAATGAGCTTTACTTACTTAAGTATAAAACTTTGACACGAAAGACCAGTTCCCCTGGACTCCTAATCCTGGAAACAAATCCTAATGGCAGGGTCTGCATAGACAACTCTTAGCTCTGAACATCTGTAATATGCAGGAATGAATGCATGTACTCACATAGCTGTTCATGCCCAAGCCTCTGCCCCCAGTCTGTGCTGTTTAGTGCTCCAGAGACATAAGAGAGCTCTGCCCAGGTGCTTTGGGGATGTCAAGCTACCAAATGTATGTAACACCTATGTAAACACACTAATACAAGACTTGGTTTCCCAGTCATAAGAAGAAATTCTTTTGTATTGGTCTTCTTTGTCTCCAGATTAAGTAGTTAAAGCAAAACTAAGCAGGATATAAGTGCATAGGAAATCTATATAAGTGCATAGGAAATCTACTGCTCTCCAGGTTAAAAGAATTCATTCTAAGTAAAGGTGAGGCAATATTTCTACTTTTTGTAGGATAGAGAATGTGTCAGACATTCAAAAGATCATTCAGGATGTTACAGGCCCTGGTAATACTGTCAAAAGATTCCTTAGCTGTCTGACTCTATGCTAGATTAGCTGGGTATAATTTTCTTCTTTTCCATGGATGACTAGAGACTACAAGGGATATAAGGGAGCATGGAAATCAGTTAAATGTTTCTAATGTGTCATAATATCCATTTGATTCTGGTTTCCAGACTCTGTTGCTCCGAAATATCCAGGCATTTTTTGTTGAACACACAGACTCTCTATTGGTGATGTTCTCCCCCAGACACCTTCTCGCTCAAAACCTCCTAATTATGTTTCCACTAGAAAATACTTCATTCTGAGGCCTCTTCTTTTTCATAGGGACTTAACATTAGAATCTCTTGGTTAATTATATCTATATGCCTTACAGGGAGAACGGAGACCTCAGACACTGCATAATGTGGGACTATTTACTTAAAATTCAGCAGAAGTTTAAAGGTGGCCATTGGGAAAACGAAATAGTCAAATATTGAAGTTGTTCAAAGAAACCAAAGCAATTCCACCCTCATCCCCATACTTACAGTAATTTAACATGCTTATTAGTCTCTCTTCTGTCGTGATTCTACCTTTAAGTGAATTTAACTAAGTGTACCAATTATGTTATCTTCAAGTTTTTATTTTTTCAAAGCTGAAGCTGTCTAGTCTAAACTCCCAGTGTGAAGAACTAAGAAGGTGACATTTCACTAATGAGTGCTCTGAGAAACTGACAGAGATTGATAGAGTGGTTTTAAAGATGTCCCCATGAGAAGCATCTTATATAAAATGAAAATGACACTGAAACTTTTAAAAACTAATTCTGTCTTGTGCAAGTGGTTTTGTTTACAAGAAAGTACTGGGATAGAGAAGCACTTCAAAGTTATTTTCCAAATGCATGGTGGGTATTTGTTTTTGTTTTTGTTTTTGTTTTAGTTTTTTGTTTGTTTTTTTGTTCAGAAATGTCTTCAGACTGTTTTTTAAACAACAATTTTAAGCTTAGTAACAAATCACGGAAAACTTTTTTCACCTTCCTACATACCAGAAACATGCACATTATGGGACAGGCTGTGCATTGGCAGCTCAAAGAGTCAATATTGAACAGGGAATTTTCTGTTGAAACACCTACAAACCTCAGTACGAATAGATACATCCAGCACACCCCTACCCTGCCATGTATTGGGAAAGTAAGGCCTTCCCTCCCAAATTGCTTTTATTAAATATATTTCACTATAGATACTAGAAGCCTCAAGGTTTCATTAGCATGGATTCTCCATTTAAGTCTTCGCTCTTCTGCAAGAAGCACAAGGACCAGGAAGATTCTTTAGGTTCTCCCTATTGCCTTCTCCCTCAATCTGTCAGGAACAGCCAACAAAGGTTACTGCCCAGCAATCTGCATTTTGAAGCCATGCATCTGTATTTCAGGCACCCCAATATTAGTGGAGTCCCACTGCATCCAAGAACCAAACAGATGAAGACACCATCCCTCATGGAGAGAGCAGGAGCAGTTCTGGACCTGGGACAGCCCAGCCCAGCCCTGCTCATTAGTTCAAGTGTGTAGTCATAAGACACAGTGTAACGAGCATTTGATCTTTGTGATTCAGTGTGATTTTTATATCCAACTGCAAACAAAAGCAAATACATTCTCAGGAAGAACAGTCTGTGTCTTTAGGTACAGGTAAGTGGGCATCATGGGAGGTGAGCAGCGTTCATCTAAAAAGGGTAGAAACCTTATGTCAGGTTGCTGTATATTTCCCTGCTTTGACACCATCCTTCTCTCTGGCCAGGAATCCATTTGCTACTGAATGTTGCTTGACTTTCATTAGAGAAAAACAACTTTGATATTTAATCTTTTGTACCACTTCAGAAGTAAACTTCACCACTCCAAATTTAGTAGTTATAGTAAAATTAAGCAGGATATAAGTGCTGAAAGGAAATCTGCTGTTCTCCAGCTTGAAAGAATTCATTCTAACAGCCTCATCATTACTTCAGAAAAAATTCTCTTCAGAAGAAATAATGAGGAAGGAGTATTTTATTCTCTCTTGACTTAGATATGATTTTCAGGTCTCTGTTGGTCTAGTCTCTCTTTTAGAAAGAAAAGTGTGTGAGCATAAGTATAAATGCCAGCTTCACTGATTCCCCTGTATCCTCTCTGTTCTTGAAAAATAATTAAAACCAGAAATAGAAGAGAGTACTTGAGATGGGAATTGCCATCTACTGAACACGTGATCACAGTTGTACAGTTCTGCATGGTTTTATACAGTTCATAAAAATCTATTTCATTCACGTGATTTCATGCAGAGGATACATATTGAAAAGTGGCTTAAAAAGATGTTAATTATTGCTGTTATCTGCTTCTTAAATTGTCATCCTGTCAGGTGCAGTGCAGGTTTAAAAAAACCAATGTCCTTTTCTCGTGGGTATTTCAATGCATTAAACTCTTCTTCATGAGAGGTTTTGCCAGATCAATAAGACATTTCATCCACATTTTCATGGCAGTCCCTTGAGCCCCCAGTTTCCATTCTAGCTATTAATTGAGACAAAAGACAGCAGATATAAAAAAGATTTCCAGCTCCAAGTCCTTTTACAAGTCCTACATTGAAACTTTTCAAAATTATATAATTCAGTTGCTCAGGTGCAAGTTTTCCACTTTATTTCTTCTGGAAAATATCATGTCTGCTTGATATATATTTTTATTATTATTCTTTTCCATCATTACAATGACAGAGACTTTTTAGGTCCAGTGCCTAAGTCTACAATTGAAGGCATTAGAAGACATTTTTACTTAGGCAATGTCAGCATGGGTTTCCAATCATGTGAGACCTCCTAGAATTTACTTTTATCAAATCATGAGATATCAATGCAATGATGTACATCGATGTGACTGTCTATCCACTGAAAGTTCATCTTTTGAATCCTCTTGTCAGCCTGGCTTTGCAATGACATACCCAGGATCTCTGGTTCCCATGCATCACTGATTTTATGTACCTGCCTTCCAGGCTTCCTAGGCCTGTGCGTGTAAACCATTTCCTTTGTCCTGCTGATGAGCCCAGCTTTCAAACCATCTTCCCTTAAAGAACACAAATATACCTGAATACTAGTTTATAAAAAAAAAAATTAAATGGAAGAGTAAAAGCCATGAGACACAGAGCATATTACTGGTAAGGAGGGAAATTTGCCTTTTCGAGTTTATATCTTGTTACTGTCAATGGATTATATATGAGACACTATGATAGAGAGCGCTCTCTCTTCCTGCCTCTATCAGGCAGAATGGTACAGTGGAGCAGACATTTATCACAAGGATCACTCTGATAACTTTTTTCTAAGTATTACAAACAGCTACATTTAGACCTGACATATCTTACCTGTACTGCATATTTCGTCAACATTATGCATGTTTTGTGTACTGACATAGAATGGATTCAACGAGGTAAAAAAACCTGGAAAATATCATACACGTTACCTTTCTGGGAAATTAGTGAATGAATGCAAACAACAGAACTGAAGCAGTTCTGGAATTAGAGAAGATACAGCACAAAGTCAGACAAGATACAGCGTGAGAGTATCACAGCTGTGTATGGTATATGGGTGGTATTTGGGCAAGGCGTGGGTGGACAGATGGCTCAGGAGAAGGAAGGTGGGAAAAAAGGCAGAAACTCTAACAGTTCAGCAGAAGAGCTGCCACCAATCAGAAAGTATTCTGTTCAGAAGCAGGTTGGTGTGACAGTGTTTTGGGACGTGGAGCAGCTGGAGAAAAGGCCTCTGATTATCTGACAAGAGCAGGCTGTGCTGCACTGGTTTCCTCTGCCCAGGCTAATATGGTTCAGTTGGTGCTAAATGCCAAAGAAACAATGTGCTTGAATCTGGGACCAATACTCACAGCTTCAACAGCAGGGCAGGAGGTTGCTGTGGTTTGGCCATCAGCCTCTGAAGAGCACTTTGTATGTGCAGAGGTTGCAGCAAGCATCAGGATCCTGAGCAAGGTGAGAGCACTGTGGCATCTCTGAGTCCTTCCCTTGTGGTCCTCACACTGAAAAATAATTTCAGATTATAACTACAAAACCCTAAATGCTTCTAGCTGTCCAACAGATTCACTGGTTCAACATTCCATATTGTCAATTTTCTCAGTAATTTTTATGTTCTTCTATAACCTCTCATCCACATTAACTTTGTGATGACAATTCTATCTCCAGTAAGAAAAAAAAAAGGTATCATAATATTTATGTGTCACGTGGATGTGACAATACTTGATAAGAAACAGAAAAAAAGAAGAGAAATATAAAAATATATCTAGGTATTCCATCATTTTAAGTCAGTGTTAGGGCCTTTTTTTTTTTTTT
>WBMY01005020.1:48150-69200 GCA_013397315.1 Donacobius atricapilla | reverse complement strand
TCTCTTTCCCTCGTCCTCTCCTTCCCTCTTTCCCTCTTTCCCTCTTTCTCTCTTTCCCTCTTTCACTCTTTCCCTCTTTCTCTCTTTCCCTCTTTTCCTCTTTCTCTCTCTTTCTCTCTTTCTTTCTAACATAATACTTATGGTATCCAATGAACAATTTGATGTAAAAGTTCACTACAAATTGCACTTTACATTGTCTCTTTCTTCCATTTAATCTATCACAACACTTTAATGTACATACCTCTAAGAAAAATTCTGAGACTATTCCAGTGTACAAATTCCATCAAAATAGCTGTATTTTTGAGACTCTGAAATCAGAGTCTTGGATTCTTTAGTATCTTCAGCTCCTTTAATCTTAATACCAGTGCTCATTGGTGAGTAGGTCAGACCAAGTCAGCCATGAAAGGTTAAAACGATGTCATTTTCTTTACTATAATTTACCTGTACAATTTGAAAGATTTGATAATGTTTTAATCCAAAAAATAAAATCACAGAAAAAAAGTTGTCTCAGAATGTCTTTTGCTACATTTATCTTTTTTTATTACATGCAAATTGTGTGTGCTAGTTTATTTTTTGTTGTGTTAGTGCAATTGCCCTGCAAAGCATTGACCTGAGAGCCTTTACTGTAGACATTTTCTGCTTCAGCTGGTGTGGCAGTGTCCACATTTAGCATATTGCTAGGTATAAAACAAGATATATCTGGTTTTGAATCCCTTTTAATTAGCTTCAGTTCTGCAACAGCATTCATTACTTTGCAGAGTGTATCTAGAGCTGATGCTCTGTTACATTTCTTTTAATTGTTGCTTTAGCTGTCCTGAGATGCCATCTGTTACAGGTATTTGTAGCTCCCATTATTCTAGCAACCTTTTCGCATCTCAGGCCCAACGAGACAGGGTGAATGTTTATGCCCATGTGTGCATGTGTTCTTATGTGTCTACTTTCTCATGTTCCGAACTCTCACTGAGACTTAGAAGACTTCTTCTTAGAAGAAACTTTTGTAGCTTTGCTTGAGCTGAGGTTTGGGTTTCTGAGGCTGGCACCTCGAGATGATTGTACCTGCCTTATAGTTCTTAGGTTTTTATGTCATTTATACCCATGGAAAGCTCAGCTGCTCTTCTAACATAGGTGCAGAGCTGCACCTACCTGTGTGTTCAGTGGAACTAATACAACTGATGTGTGTTTATACTCCTCTAGATACATGATGAATAACTGACTTCAGAGCTTCATTTATCAAGAGCTGATTTTTATGACCTGTGCTAAAAGTGGCTTCTAAGCATCCATTAAAATGGCTCTCCTTTCCAGTGTCCTTTGACCAACAATATAAGACTATACTAAAAGAGCAACATGATGCTCCCAGGTAGTAATTCTCTGGGTACCAAGCGTCAGAGACATCTTTGACAATATGAAGAGTTTTCACATAGGTAGAGTTCAAGCTCATTAGGAGGCTGTCTAGAAATTTATTTCAGTGAATTATGGTCTATAGGTCATCAACACTACTTCATCAAAAAAACTCAAAACAAACCCAAATGAATAGGGCTTAACAACAAAGCAGGGCATAAAACCTGTGAGAGTAGAGAAGAGAAGGTATGCAACATCTTTATCTGACTGTCAGAGTATTCAAAGGATTGAAGATGAATCCACTTTTAGTGCACATAGCTCACCCCTATTCTTAATAACCACACAGGTTAAGTGTCACAGGACAAAAGTCACAACTCTCTAAACTACTTTAGAGCTCCATTTTTTATTTTTAATGTCAGCTGATGGGTCTGCAGTTGAGAGCCTAAAAAATGCAATGTGAATATTATGAAGACTGATGTGAGCTCAGATTTGAGCTGCGCAGAGTACAGGCCTAACAGCAATACTGGAGTCAGATCATAAAGTCATAGAATGGTTTACTTTGGAAGGGATCCTAGCCATCATCTAGTTCCAACCCCACTGCTATGAGCAGAGACAAATTGCACTAGATGAGGTGGCTCAGAGCCTCATCTAACCTGGCCTTGAACACTTCCAGGGATGGGACATCCACAACTTCTCTTGGCAACCTGTTCAAATGCCTCACCACCCTCCCTGTAAAAAATATCTTCCTAATATTAAATCTAAACCTTGTCTCAGTTTGAAGCTATTCTCCCTTATCCTATCACTACATGCCTTTGTAAAAAGTCTGTCTCTGTCTTGCTTGCAGGCCCCCCTTAGGTGCTAGAAGGCTGAAAAGAGGCCACCCCAACGTCTTCTCATCTCTGGGATGAAGAGCCCCAGCTCTCTCAGCTTCATAGGAGAGGTGTTCTAACCCTGTGATCACTTTAGTTGCCATACCCTACACTGGCTCGAACAGTTCTCTGTCCCTCCTGCGCTGAGGACCCCAGATCTAGAGACATTTTTAGAAGTCTATTTCTCACTGCAATCAACTGAAATGTTGTGAATTTGGATGAAGAGAAGTCAAACTGAGTTGCCAAAGATGACATTTAAAATTTGTGGCAAAATGGGAGGTCAGACCTTGGTCTCCCATGTCACTGCCTCATGGCTTACTGCCAGTTTGAAGTTACTGTGATGAGAGGCGTTAGAAGGAAAAATGAAGAAGTCAAGATAATTTGAGTTTTTTTTACCATAAGAGGTACCTATAACAGCTGTGCTGCAATGTAGTACTCTATGAAGACCTCCATTTAACTTCAATTGCATATTTCCGGGGAAAATTAAAACCACTCTAATGTGAATTGAATTCTCAGTGTATCAAATGAGGTTCTGCTAATGTCTCCTTTCACTTACGTTAGCAAGACTTGTCTTTATTTCAGCTGTTTTAGATCATTATATTCCCAGACATGAATTTATCCTCTGGACAAAGTGGAGTTAATTTAGCCAAGTATTTGACAACTGACTCTAGGTTCAATTCTTGTACAGTTGTTTTCTGCTCACTCATTACTTACGGGTAGAAAGACATGCTTCGCACATTGAAGGGTACTCCTAATTTTCATTTTTGTTAGGACTATCACTTATTTTGTGAGGCTTTTTGAGAGGTCCCCTGAAACACTAAACATGATTTTTTCTTCAAATTATTGAGTCTTAGCATATCTATGTATATCTATATGCACAATAAAAGAATCATCATAAGAATGTAAGATGTAAAACTTGTTTAAAATACTAACTAAAATAATGATGAACTATTAGAATTTACCTGTTACAGTAATCTAAATAATAGGGTGCAAATAAGTGTCCTCAGGCCATGGGTCTGTTAGTCATCTACCATGAAACAAGACCTAAATTTAAACTAGAAATCAATGATATTTTTGTCTTTCCAGAAAAGGAAGTAACTAGTGGTAGAGACTTCAGAAAGTGCTAGGGGTCTTAAACTGAATATTGTTTTCCTTGAAGCTGATTCTTCTCAAACAGCTAGAAAATGAGATATCAATTGTGGCTATTCCCTTTTGGAACTTCCAACCTGAATGACTCTGACTTCCATTCCAGAAGGCATTAAGAGTCTTTAGAACCCAACATTTGGGTATCTGATCTCAATTCCTTAGCTACAAGCCTCCTTTGTCTGTACTTATTTGCATTTTACTGTAATTGTTTTTCTTCATTAGTCCATTTAATTTATTTTACATGTGAGCCAGATTCACCATAGTCTGTAAATTATGATTTAGAAGTATTTAATTTTTCACAGTAGTCACTTTAAAGGAAAAAGAAAAATAATGTAATGAGGAAAATAATATATTATTTGTAAGGGCATAATTTAATTTTATTTTCTGAGATGACTGATTGCAATTCCTCTTCATATATAAGGAAAGCTCACTAACTACTCACTAATGTTTCTTGCAAATGATATCCTGAAAATTAATATTGTAATATGTAATCCCTACAGCTGTGGATGTACAGCAGCTAATATTTTAAAGTAATGCCCATTAAGATCAATGTCAATTAACCAGAATTCATTGTTTGAATATCGATCAAGCATATTTAATTTACCATTAGTGTTAACAGAATGATGTATTAGTCAATTAAGATAGCATTGACTGAGAATCTTAATTAGATATTTAATTCTTTAGTCAGATTTAAGAAAAACCTAACCATTGGTTTCAGTACTTTCCCTTTGTCTAGAATATCTGATTACATTACAAGGGAAGTTACTGACTTGTGCATCAGTATGAACTACTTTTTTTTTTTCTTTTCAACTCATACTGATTTTCTCTATGTTTTCATTTATCACCTAGACTTCCATATTTCCATCAAAGATTTTCTAAATCCTGCATACCAGTTTTCTCAAGCTAAATGGGCCCATTGCGGTGAGCTATTGCTCAACTGTGGAATGGCCTTTTCCAGAGCAATCACAAAATAATTCCCAATACAGTCAGTCACTGGCTGCTGCAGGAGAAAGAAGACTTGACTGGAACAGAAACTTATGATGCCTAAGTATTTGTGCAGAGGCTATTGGACAGATTTTAAAATAAGCTGAAACTGTCTCTGTGCCTTATTTGCTAAGCAAGCTGTATCTTCGTTTAGTCTGTAGCCTTGGTTCCTAACTCTATTATCCCTTGCCACCTTTGCTCAAATAGACATGCCTATTTACCCTCCTCATCCCTGTTCTGACACCCTTGTGACAGACTAACATAATGCTTTCCCTGTGTGTGGGGTGGTAAAGGACAGCAGACTTCAGATTTGTAGTATTTAGACAGGAATTAAAAATAAGAGAAACAGAAAGAAAAGATATTATCAGAAATTTAATTCTAAGTACAATATTTTCTATTAGCAACAAGAAATAGGTGAAGAAAATATCCTCTTTCAACTGGATTGAGGCACAAAACTTTGTGCCTCAAAAAAAAAGCTTCTAAATGAAAGAAAATATTTCAACATTGTTTATATTCAATGTTTAATCAATATGAAATATAACTTGTTTTTAACATTTGCTTCTGAGAACTTTAATATTTGGAGGTTTAATTGCAAAATGGAATGAAATAATTCTGTCATCTCAGGAAATCAAAGTTTCATACTGCTGTATCTAGGAGTACTCATAGCTGAAAAGAAATTAAAGAACCATTCCAAATGGAAGACAACACTGCATTTGAATTTAAGTCTGTTTTATATAGGACTTTAATAACCAGTGCCAGTTAATAAAAACTCAGATGAAGCAGTGAGAAATAGATATTGCACATATTTAAAGTGGACAAACTCTTTTATTTATTTCAGCTAATCACTGCTGGAACAGCTGCACTTTTACAGAATCATGAATTCAGTATCAAGACGTAAGTGGCTAGGTTAATTGTGTCTCATTTAAAAGTTTTTCTCTGGTCAAGGGGTAACTGCTTCATCCGCATATGATTTATTGCTAAATTGCCTCGTACTTGAATAAAATTTTTTTGTATATTGAATCCTGAAAAAAGAAAACTAAAGATAACTTATGAGTAACTTTATTTCTAAGTATTTTTTTTCCCCAGCGATTTGAATGAGATGCTCTTTTCCCTTTCAAAGGTTCTGCTCTTCTCAAGTGGATAAGAAAACTGTTTATCTTCTAGGGCACATGCACTGGAGGTACAAGCGTTACAATGATCTCCTTGTACTAAAGATAATCTCATTTTAAAGGTTTTGCAAGGGTAAATCATGTTAAACTTGTCCTGTTTCCTGTGCTTTTCCCTAAGTACACACTAATTGACACTGTCAGACATGGAATTTCAAGTTGAGTGAAACTTTGATTTAATGGTGCGTGGTAGTTCTTTCATTCTTATGAAGTTAAATTGTATTATGAAGTATCAAGAGTAAGGACTTGCAAGGCACTGAAGAGCTTATAAAAACTGTAAAAAGAATACAGGAGTTTCTTAAAAGATTACAAACTTACATAATAAAAATTAAAGATTGTAACCATTTCCACCACCTGCCATTAAGAAAATGTTCAAGAGAGATTCTTGTTTCCAAATATTTCTTCACAAGTGAGTTGCCAGTGGCACACAGCTTTGAAAGCAATTCATGGAGCTCTTTAAGCATCCTCTTAGTACCTTGATGAAAGCCTTGTAATTCTTCAGGATCTTTTAGTATGATTTAAAACTGGTACACATGCAAATAGAAACACTATTTTAGGCTTTCCTTTCTTTCTTCATCTGTCTTCTATTCCCATTTGAAATAAATAAAACTTATTGGGGGGGAAAAAAAGAGAAAGAAAAACATTCTTTATGAGATAGTTAATATTTTTCCTTAAAATTTCTACAAAGTGAATCCTGATCTGACAGTTCCTATTCTTCACACCCTCAGTTTACAAGTTTTTGCCCTGTTCATTGAACACCACTGGCTGAAGAACGTAGTTCTGTATACCACTCTTTGTAGAATAAAAAGTGGTGATACAGTGAATTTTAATATTTCAACAGGGTTGGTGATATTCCTCCTTATTTGATTAAAATAAATTGATCAGACCATGATAATGTGAGTGATGATTCACGTTTTTTTTAGATTAGACCAAGATAATAAAGAGACTTCTTTTGCATGCAGCATAATGCACAAAGAAAGAAAATTAAAAAGAAAACAATCAAATCATAACAAAACAAAGAAGCCAAGCATTGTAAATACACAAGAATGTGATGCTGAATTTTTTCCAGTACTTCTTGAGTCTGATTCTTCCTATTTCTTATTGCAGAGCAGTTATTACATGTTAAAAATCAGTTCATTAAAAAAAGTATAATATCTACATATTTTATGTTTTCCATGCACTTTCATATACAACAAACTTTAAAAGTGAATTATTTTCTTAAATCTAACTTAAATAGAAATAACACCAAGAGGCAAAAAAGCCCCTGCAATTTATTATAAACTTGAAGTTAGTATTTTGAGTTTTGTCTAAAATAATGTTGAGGTATTTGAGTATTTCTATATTTATTATAATTTTATATCTATTTGTTTAATTATTCATTATATAATTATACAATAACCTGATATTTATATTTATATTTATAATATATTTTCCTCAATCATTTATATAATAAATGAAATTATATAATATTATTTACATAATATTTGAAATATTGAGTATTGAGATTTCCTTCCAGTTTCTTATTTTGTTTGCTTACTTAGAAATTTGTTTATAACAGATGACAAAAACTATACTTTTTAAAATCTAAGGCCACTGAAGGTAACCTAGAGACTGATTTCGATTTGGTTACCGCTAAATAAATTATACTTGAACCCTGAATAACCATGAACATGCTGTGTACAAAGGGTCTAAGCAGCTCAAACTTCTGATTGTTTTGACATAATTAAAGTGAATTTAGTCCTGTATGCAAAGTTCAAGCAGACAAAACCTCTTGAAAATCAGTAATATAATGCTTAAAAATAGTAGTGGAAAAAATCTTTTGTTGACTCTGGCAGAATCTCGAAAGAACTTAAAACTTGTTTAACTTGAGTCAGACTTTCTGTGTTGATAGCTTGTATATGTATTCAATCTCTTAGCTAGAATTGCCCTTCTTAGTCTGTATTCCATCTTTTGTGTGGATAGATGTGTAATTTGCTTTTTTAAAACAATAATTATTTTGAGGGATTATTTTTAAATTTACTGTATTGTTTTAAAATTATTTACAGTTTCTCTATTCTCAGGTTCAATCTTCCTCTGTCCCCACAATCCTTACTTTTTATCCACGCCTGAAATCCCCTCAAAAATTCCATTTAAAAATATACTAGAAAATGGCTAAAATAATTCCATTTCACCAAGTCCCTCTCCAAAAATCACGTCCAGTTTCCAAATATGAAGATTTTTCTTTCATGAGGGTTCATCACTTACCATATACATGTTAAACGGTATTTATTTCATTTTATATTCTCTCTCCATAGTGTATAGATTTTTATGATTGTCTTATTGGTTCTGAATTAAATTGCCAAATTCACCGTTGAACAATAACATCAATATTAACAGTTTCTGTACAAAAGGATATTTGAGTTATCATTCTTACAGCAGCAAAACCTAAAGCCATCTTTTTTAAAAAAATAGAAAGCAAGGAAGGAATGTTTAAGAAAGGAATGGAAGCCAGGCAACTTAAAAAAATGTACAAGATATAAAATAAAGTATTTTTAGTTGAAACCATTCCCTCCTTTGCCTTAGTTGTATTAATACTCAAATAATAACAAATAATTCAAGAATACTCAAGATAAATGCAAGAACAGTCAAGAGAAAATTTCTGTAGCTTGCAAATACAGAACAGCATATTTAGTTCTGAAGAAAATTTAGATAACCTAGTTAACAGTAACAAGATTTTATGGGCAAAATATGTGGAAATTTTTTTCAGGAAGTGATTCTGTCTTGGTAAAGATTCTAATCCAAATATGTCAATGAATCAATAAGGAAAAGAGTCATATGTACCAGGAACAGATGATATACAAATCTAACACCTAAAACCTGACATCTCTGCATCCAAGTTAAACACCTCAAAACAATCCTTGCAAGTTACTACATAGATAAGGAATGGCAAAACTGCTAACTGACAATGAGTTATCAAGCCATTTCAGAAATGGAAATTATTTGTGTAACTGTATCTATAAATGTTCATAGTTAGTATTGCACTAGAAAACAAAAAGGAAGCCATCACCTTCTGCAGGACAGATGGCTTATGAAGACTGCCTAATCAAGGAAAAAAAAAACTTCAGGGAGATATCAGAGAAGTGTATGAAGGTCTAAAATTATTTCCATTTTCTAACAAATAGAAAAGTTGAGATGGTATTGTAAAAGATGTTTTCTAATTTGTTTTCTAATGGATTTAGTGATAAACATGAAAGATATGCCTCACCTGTTTCCATCACTTCTGTGAAATCACAAAATATCTCAGATTCTCAAAATAAATGACCGCTGAGTTTAATATTAATAATAAAGAAAATTAGGGAATAGAATCACAGATGAAACCCCAAAAGAACATGACAGCTGTTTTAAAAAGTAGGTGCTAAAGCATTTACATGGAGGGTTAAAGCAGAGCTGTCTTACTGACTGAGAGATGCTATTAAAACTTTCCACTGCTGCCCTCCCAACAGATGTGAGGGATAAAACTCCCACACACTGTGTATTGGAAAAAATCAGATCAGAAGTCTGTGTGGAAAAAGAATATTTTCTTCCTTGAGACTGTGATAAAATTTTCACTGATGATTTTACATTGGAAGAAGCTGCACATCAAAAAGTTCTAATCTGGTCCCTGTGTCTCTGAGTTGGATCTGCATGAGCAGGACCATAGACAGGGGGTCACCATACTACAGATGACAAACCTAAGTTCTGGGAATGGTGCTGACACATGAGGATACCTGGTTGTAGAGCTATTTCAACACGTGTGAGTTGTGGGGCTGAGGACCCAGGCAGTATCAATGCCACTGTGTCACTATTGTGCTGTTTTCCAGTACTGCTTGCAGGGACGAAGTGCATGGGAGCTGAGAGATATTCTTAGAGCTGGTGGTTTCAGTACTGTCACAGCAGTGACAAATGGCTATTGCTCTAGAATTCTTCTTGTGACAGAGCACATCAGAGGCCAAAGAAATCTAAACATCCAGATAAATCAGAGGGCTATGTATCATGCTCAGAAAACAACCCCTGTGATATACATTGTTCCTGAAGGATAGTCTGGCAGAGTAGGAAGAGACCTCACAATAACAGTCCCTATGACTGAATTCAAAACCTGTTAAAGAAAGTAGCCTCCATTGGTACAGATCCTTTAGAGATTCTGATCAAGGTTTTGAAAAACACCTCAATTATTTGTTTTCCTCAGTATGCAGTTTTTAAAAAGCTGTAATTTTGAACATCCGTATTAGAACATTCCTGGAGCCCTGATGCTTTGTCCTGAAGCTTTGATGATTCTAATCAAAAGATGAAACTTCATTAATCTGTACGAAGCAATGACAGCCTATGGGATTCTTCAGTTGATTATTCATATTCTTGGAGCATAAAAAAAAGGAAGAATACTATTTTTCACTGTATTTTCTTAGGTGTGTCTTGTGAGTATTATATGGTTGTTATAATGATGAATTTTAGAGTCTAGTGTAGCTCGTAAATGTTAAATGGTAGGTTTTCTTTGCCTTTAGCTGGAATCAGGGGATATTTTTGATACAGACGAAGTGTTTCTAATGTATTCATATTGTAATATGAATTTAATCTGTTTAATTTAATTTGTTGTTGTTATTTTGATACTGATAGATATATAAAAGCCACCTGCTCGTGCCAAAAACTGTTCAGCACTAGATATTCAAACAGAAAAATCTGCTGTAAAACTGAAAGAAAAAAATATTTTGTTTGATATGTGTACAAAATGAAGTTATGTTTTAATTATTTGATTAATAATGCACTAGATGGTGAGAAATTTAAGCTGTTTGAATACATTTCTAAATAAAAACATCCTTTTAGTTTAAACAAGATATATTTTGATAACACTTCTTGTGTTTATTATCCTTGAATATTGCACTTTTTTCTTGCAGTCATGCTCTGCAGGAACTCTCAAGTATCACTTTTTATCCTGTTTGTAGACAGAATCAAAAATAAGATAAATGTGCATGAATGTATATAATTTTGAATTTTTAAAAAATTGCTTTTAAGTTTTTTTCTCCAGAAAAGTAATAGTTCTGAATATTTATCAGATTACTATAATTAAAAATCACTGCCAACCCTATCCATTAAGATAGATAAGTAGATTTTATTATTAGGACCCTGATTATATTTGTGACCACATGAATTCATAGTCATTACAAATGCTTTTTAAGTAAAAGGGTTAATATAAGTCACCCTTAAAGTATACATCGTTCTACATGTAGCACTTACATTTCAATGTATTTCAAGGGACTGGAAACCAAAACCAGTGCTGTCAAGCTCTGGCCTGCCAGTGTGGTCAACAGGACATATTTCAACCAAAGATGTGAGGACAATGGTAAGATGCCTGTGAAGCATCTATAGTATATATAGATGCTTCTGAAAATGGAGTCAAAGAAGGCTCCAGCAGCTTGCTTGAATTTGGAAAAGCTGTACAAAGCTCTGAACCTAGAAAGGTCACAGGTTTTAGCTGGTCATATGAAAGTAAAGAGAGGACAGTTGGAAGGCTCTGCAGAGGGATCTGAACAGGCTGAATTGGTGGGCTGCATCCAATGGTGTGAGGTTCAACAATGCGAAGTGCCAGGTCCTGCCCTTGGGTCACAACGACCCCAGGCAGTGCTACAGGCTGGGGGCAGAGTGGCTGGAAAGCTGCTGGTGGAAAAGGACCTGGGGGTGCTGACTGACAGTGGCTGAACATGAGCCAGAAGTGTGCCCAGGTGGCCAAGAGGGCCAATGACTTCCTGGCCTGTATCAGGGATAGTGTGGCCAGTAAGACCAGGGCAGTGGTTGTGTACTTGGCACCGCTGAGGCTGCAGCTTGAATCCTTTGTTCAGTTTTGGGCACTCTCACTGCAAGAAAGACATTGAGGTCCTGGAGTGTGTTGAAAGATCAACTGAGCTGGTGCATGGCCTGGCACACAGGGCTCATGAGGAGAAGCTGAGGGAGCTGGGGGTCTTTAATGTGGAGAAAAGGAGGCTTAGGGGACATTTCCTTCCTCTCCACTGAAAGGAGGTTGCAGTGGGTGGCAGTCAATCTCCCAGGCACCTAGTGACAGGAGGAGGAAGTGGCCAAAAATTGCAGCAGGGAAGGTTTAGAGTGGATACTGTAAAGTTGCTTCCCTGAAAGGGTGATTGGGCATTGGAACAGGCTGCCCAGAGAAGTGGTGGAATCAGCATCCCTGGTAGTGTTCAAAAAGCATATGAATGTGGCACCTGGGGATATGATTTAATGGGAACACAACAGTGCTAGCTTAATAGCTGGACTCTATGACTCAGAGGTCTTTTTCAATCTAAATGATTCTATGTTTCTAGGAAATGGCTGAAAAGGGACATGAAAAAAAGCTGCCTGTTGAAAGTACAGTTCAGACCAATGAGTGCCCTAATGAAGACTGGGATCTCAGTTGCAGGGTCTGGTTATATCCTAATAAATTTCTGTTGTCACCTAAATGTGATTATTTTCCCACCGCACCTTTAATTAATTGCCATATCGACTGTCTTATGGGTTTCAGAAAAAAAAAAGAGTAAGATGAAAGGAAGCTAACAAATTCTTTCTGAAGAACACCCATAGACTGATTGGCTATAAATAAGTACTATAAAAGGACTTAAAGAACTTTGGTAACCTGAAGAATCTTAACAATGGTATCACAAAACTTTTGTTCTGTGTTTATAAATTCTAGAGAGAATATACAGAACTGAGATACCACCCAAATTTCAGTGATAATTTTGGTACATTGAAAATGCTAAAAGTATAGGCTCTGGAAGACTTTTTCCCAACGTTATCAGTTTTTTCCATGGATTACTATCTTGGAGCAGCAATTGTGTCTTCTGTGTGTGGACACCATCTTTCACAAACTGGTCTTCAGCTGTAGTACTGTGGTACTAGCTGACCATAAAATCTCTGCACTTACTTTGTCCGGTTTACGTTTCTTTACTTCGGGTGTGTTTTTAAAATAAATCCCCAAATAAATAGTTAAATGTGTTATACATTCTAAAGAAATGTTTTTAATTGTTGGTGTAAAGATAGTTAACACCTAGAAGGCAATGGAATCATACTCTTAGGACTAAAGAATTAGCTTTCCTCTCATTATTTTCTACTGCTTTCTCCCTAATGGGACATAATTTTAGTGAAAAGCCTGCAGTAACTTCCCTTCTATCATGATAACCATTTCTTGTTAAAATTCATTCTGTAATTTTGTTGGAACTAAAGAAAAGAGGAATAGCACCAGTCAATAATTTGCAAGTGCCTGAATAATCTTCTATAATTTAGGAATTAAAAACCCCCAACAAATATATATGTAAAATATAACTATATAAATGCATGCTATAATGCCTATTATGTTAAATNTATATATATATATATATTTGAAATATGTGCAAAATTGCTCTTAGGTCCAAATTCTTTCTGATTGCAAGATAAACTTAGAGTTATCATATGTATGGCCATGTTCTTAATTGCTCTTATATATGTGGGAAGTTATTTCAGCTTGTACTTAGAAACTTTTATTAAGACAATTATTCTAACAGAACAACAGCTGTTACTGTACTGGCGGCACNATAAATAAGTACTATAAAAGGACTTAAAGAACTTTGGTAACCTGAAGAATCTTAACAATGGTATCACAAAACTTTTGTTCTGTGTTTATAAATTCTAGAGAGAATATACAGAACTGAGATACCACCCAAATTTCAGTGATAATTTTGGTACATTGAAAATGCTAAAAGTATAGGCTCTGGAAGACTTTTTCCCAACGTTATCAGTTTTTTCCATGGATTACTATCTTGGAGCAGCAATTGTGTCTTCTGTGTGTGGACACCATCTTTCACAAACTGGTCTTCAGCTGTAGTACTGTGGTACTAGCTGACCATAAAATCTCTGCACTTACTTTGTCCGGTTTACGTTTCTTTACTTCGGGTGTGTTTTTAAAATAAATCCCCAAATAAATAGTTAAATGTGTTATACATTCTAAAGAAATGTTTTTAATTGTTGGTGTAAAGATAGTTAACACCTAGAAGGCAATGGAATCATACTCTTAGGACTAAAGAATTAGCTTTCATCTCATTATTTTCTACTGCTTTCTCCCTAATGGGACATAATTTTAGTGAAAAGCCTGCAGTAACTTCCCTTCTATCATGATAACCATTTCTTGTTAAAATTCATTCTGTAATTTTGTTGGAACTAAAGAAAAGAGGAATAGCACCAGTCAATAATTTGCAAGTGCCTGAATAATCTTCTATAATTTAGGAATTAAAAACCCCCAACAAATATATATGTAAAATATAACTATATAAATGCATGCTATAATGCCTATTATGTTAAATATATAAGCTTTCAAAGACATAATTAGCTGACAGGCATGAGGCATTTTAAAATGCCCTTCCAGAATATTTGTGGACTAATTCTTACTAAACTAATATTAATGTAAGTCAGAAGTTATACCTATAGTATCTGGCAAATTATGCCAACCTGATAGCGATGTAATAGAAATCAGAATCTGACAAATTCATGAAGTGCAGCTACCCCAAAGATGCTCGCAAAGGCTATGGAAGCTGGAATTAAACTCATAAAACCATAATAATTCAGACATAAGTCCAAATTCTATTCCTAAATCATCTCACTGTGCCTTGTTATTGCTGTGTTTTGTTGTGTGTACTACCGAAAGACTCAGGTAGTATCATAGACCACAGAAAATAAGAAAGAATCTAGACTGATTTTCTTCTTTGTAAATGTAAATATTTAATATTTTGATTAAGTTACAATTGATAGAAAAAACACTCTTTTAAGTAAAAATAGTTGAACTTTCAGAACATACTTGAACTTTCAGAACATGGGTGAAGTTGACTTCATAGCTGAAGAACAAAATTTTAACATTTTAATGCCATCTCCACTCATTCTAATCCCTCAGTAGTGTTGTGCTACAGATAACAAAATCTAGGCAATATTCTGCAGAGGGTAAATGTTTGGCTCTATCAGTCTCTCTATATGTGTTCTGCATCTTGTCTGGTGAACTCGGTGTATAAAATACACATTTTTTCTTGTTCGTGAGGTTTATTATTACATTTTGTCTCACAGAACTGAAAGAATTGAATATTTTAAGTTTATTCACTTGCTTTTTATTCAAGTAGTTCCTCTAACCAAATAAGTATATAACAGCACTTAGANTTAAAGAAAAGAATTATAAGTAAAATAATTGTAAATTAGATTTGGATATAAAGAAAAGCTGTTTTTCATCAGGTTGGTTTCCCTTGTTATGGTTTCTTGAGATGACTTGTAAATATGATTTCTTTATTATGTTACAAAGTATTTGCACCTGCGAAGAGCAATTCCAGATTATTTTAGAAGGAAGTAGAGAAAAGAAAATCTTTGGAATACTGCAGAGGAATAGATGAGAGCTCATGGAGGCCAACCATCAATTTTAAGTTTAATTGCTTCCATCTTTTATACTAAGTCTAGAAGCAAAATAAGTTCTCAGCGAGAACTACTTGAATAAATGAACTTTTTTGAAATTTTTAGCTTATTCCAGAAAGACTGTTTATCAAAAAAAAAAAAAAATCATGACAGGCTTTTCTTTTTGATTTTGAATAAATGAATAAGCAAACAAACAATTGGGTAGTTTAATAGTGACTTTAGCCACTCTCCATGTCTTGTTCAAAGATGTTCCCTGATAAAGTCCTAACATTTCTTCCTTTCCAGAGGATAATTAGTATTTCATTGAATATAACATCAATATCTCATTTTGTATAACCATAAGCTGTCCCAGGTTTTCATTGCAAATGGCCAATTCACTTTTTGATGGGTGGGATTTCTTGCTCTACTGCCAAAACTTTGGAGAGGGAATGCTCTGTGGCCACACTTCATACTTGCATTACCAAAATTTCTAGATTCATCTGTTTTGTTCTAACTTCGTACACTGTTAAGAACAGTCTTGCAACTTTATACTTCATTGAGAACCATGCACTACTGTATTTTGAATTGCCATGACATGTGCAAAAGCATATTTAGGTCTACTTTGAGGGTTTTCTTTCCCCATTTTATCAGACAGGGTTGAACCATGCATATGCATATAATATTTTACCCTTTTCTATTTTAGTAATTTTATGTTGAGCTCATATATATCTTAAAAGAAATGGTGCAATAAAGCTATGCAGTGTAATTATTGCAATGATCAAGATTAAGGACTGCAGAAGAAAAATAAGCAAATAGATCATAACAGAGATGCGTATCAGTAATGGGTTTACTGCAAGTAGGAGCACAGTCTATAATTTCTCTTTCTCTCTCTCTTTCTTTCCTCTTTTTCTCTTTCTTTCATGGTATAGTGTCCATAACAGTTTTTGAATTGACAGCTCAGAAGATTGAAATACTCAATTTATCTGCCGAACAAGTACCATGCAGTTGCGGTAATAATACTTCCATATTACCTCAACCCTGACTAGGAGTGACCAGACAGAAATTGTGGTTTCATTCCTATTGAGTCCTTGGCCTTTGTGCTGACTTTGTCACTGAGCAGAGAAGAGCTAGTTGAGACATGACTTTTTGAAGCAGATTCCTGCCTACTGTGATTAGTATTGATACCAGAGACAAAAAAAATAACATTTCCAGACCTCACAAGAGACAGAATAATATCAAGAACTACAGTAAGCATAAACATAACAATAAATTTCTTTTTTTTTTTGTACCTACTACCTAAAATCTCATAAGCTTGTTGGTTGTCTGTGAAAAGACAACTGAGCAAAATGCACACTGTGGCCCTTCTCTATGCTTAATCCAAAATCCTCTGACATTTAACCTGTGCTTATTGACATTCAGTAATCACCTCTTTAGAGAAGCAAAAGAAAGCAAAAAGAGGCTTTTTTCCTTCAATTCTTCCTTCTTAATTGTCAGCTGAAGTTTTCAGAATCAATTTGTGTGAAAATATCATGCCTATCCTTTTGAGTCGCTCAAGGAGCTTTGTCTGAGATATGTACAGAACATCAGTTTCTGTCTTTTTATTAAAAAGGAGAAATAGTAAATATAATTAAGTTATGGGCAGTTCTGCATGAGTACTTTTCTCTGCTCACCTTTGACCAGCATTGGATCCCTTTTCTCTCTGGTGCCTAGCTTCTGGCGTGTCAATTGAATTGATCAAGTAAATGAAATGATTGAGTACTCTGTCTAGTTTCTGATGGAACATGCCAAATGTGCGAAGAGGAGAGCTTGCTGAGCATCCTGGGTGGGTTTGTGAGAAGAAGGTAGGAATGACACCAAATCTCTTCTGCAGAGAGCCTGACACTGAAACAGCTCTACATGGGAGGGGCTCTCAGTTGTGTAGCAGTCCTGTGCAAGACACAGGCCACAGAAGAATCAGGAACCATTGGTGCTTCTCTGCTTGAGTGAAACTACTTCCTGAAGCAGGTAGTGGATGATCCCACAGGGAATGTCATGCTGATTGACCCCTACCAACAGAGAAGGTCTTGATGGAGATTTAAGACTGTGGGCAACCTTGGCTCTAATGACCATGAGATTGTGGAGTTCAGTACTGGGAAAAGAGGGAGTGGGGCAGCAAGTAAGATTACTCTCATGGACTTCAGTGAGGCCGCATCTAGAGTGCTGTGTTCACTTCTGGGCACCTCAGGACATGAGAGACATGGAGCTCCTGGAGCAGCTCTAGGAGAGGGCAAGAAAGATGCTAAAGGGACAGAAGCATCTCTCTTACGAGAATAGTCTGAGAGAGTTGGGCCTGTTTAGCCTTGAGAAATACAACTCAGAGGGGACCTTATCAATGTCTATAAGTATCTGAAGGGAGGGTGTCAGGAGGATGGAGCCAGGCTGTTCTTGGTGGTGCCAAGCAATAGGACTAGAGGTAATGGGCAAACCCTGACGCACAGGAAATGCCACTTGTATATGAGGAAGAACTTTACCACGCAAGTGACTGAGCACTGGAACAGGTTGCCCAGAGAGGTGGTGGAGTCTCCCTCACTGGAAATAATCTAACACCATCTGGACTTAATCCTGTGAAATATGCTCTAGGATGACCCTGCTTGAGAAGGAAGATTGGCTCAGATGATCCTCTGTGGTCCTTTCTAACCTAACCCGTTCTATGATTCTTTGAAAAACATTGCAGAGTAAAAGCCCTTCCAGTCACTCATGGTAGTGGAAGGGCTGAATGAGGCAAGCTGTGGCTTACAGAGGAATTTTATCTCAAAGGTTTTACAATATGGGACAGGAGGAGTGCAGTCTTTAATATTTAAATTAAAAATGTGTGTATCTTTAGATTTGAGAGGTTGTTATATATGTATTATATGTTATTCATACTATTCTGTGCAATTCATTCAGTAAGATATGCTTAAATGGAAAAAAAAGAGAAGAAGTAAAAGCTCATAAATTAGTCTATATATTTTAAAGGAAAAGAAAGTACATCCCTTTCATTTTCATTGAACAATTCTTCATCAGGTCAGATCAAAGGTACATAAAGCCCAATAATCTGTTTCTCAGAGTGGACAGGAACACATGACTGAGAAAGGAATAAATCAGACGTGAGCTTCCCTTGGATATCTGACAGCAAATATATACAGCTTCCGGACCTCCGGGGCTAGATAGAGCAATTTTGTGGGGTTTTAGGCTTGAATGGATTTTCCTTTCATGTGTTTTTCCTGCTACTTTTTCAGCCTGTATTTACTATGACACCTACTATTTTAAAAAGATGCCTTTAAATCACGTGAAAGATGATGAACAATTATTTACCTGTTCTATGCCTTAAAGTTCTGTAGAACTGAATCATACTCCTCTTGGCATCTATCTTGTGTAAGCAAAAAACTTCACTATGGTTGTTTCTTCTATGTCAATTCTTCATGTTTATACTTTCTTTTCACAACTGTTACTTATCCCTTTTGAGGGAGACACAGGAATATTCTATGGACACTGCTGTTGAAACTAAAGCTGCAGGTAGTGTTGAAGGACTTCCTGCACTTTGTACAAAGAAGTAAAAATGTCTTCAGATTTGTTCTCTCTTCCTTTCCTAAACATTCCTAACATTTCTTATTTCTTGGATTGGTATGGAGCAAAAGCTGCCATTTTCTCAGAAGTATCAGTTATAACCCTATCAATGAGTGCATCATTTTACATTTTTCTCCACTGAATTGCAATTGCCTTTTTTACCACTCAGCCAGTCAGTTACACAACATAATTTGGCTGCTAAAATGATTTTTTTTTTTGTTGATGACAAAATAACAGTATATCTTTTGTAGTTTAGTTAAAAAGAAAAAAGCAACAACAAAAAAGCTCACTGTTGTCAAAGACTGTCATTTATCTAAGGAAGGAAGTATAAGGTGCTGCAGCTGACTCTTCATTCTCTGAGTATTTGTGAATATTCTGTATGTGCAGTTTCATCCTGGCTTTGTTCCTACCATCCCAAAGAATGAGTGAAATCTGCTGTCATGAGAAAGCCATAGAGCTTCATTAAAATAACTTACAGTTTAATTAAAATAACCATATACCACTGTGACTATTTTAGTGAGGTAAGTTGTTCTCATGCTTACATAAAAGGATAGCAAAGCTGGCACATCTGTGTTGCAAAAATACCCCAGACACTAGAGTAGACATATGCTCACTGACATCTTGGTGGACTCCCTCACCTTCCCATGTACTCAAACACAAAAATAAAACCTTGCAATGTTATTCAAGGGAGCAAGTGGATAGATATTTCATGAGGCTGCACAGCCAGAGCTAGAGTGGGAATAAGAGCTGATCCAGGCAGAGAAGAAATGAGACAGACAGCAGGCAACCCTTCAGTATTAGGAGGTTTGGTGCTAACACAACACCCCAAACTGTATATATTCTTACAACTTCTTTCATGTGTAAAACTTCAGGAGATTTAGGGAAATAATGAAATATGAAGGAAATCAAAACATTCACTCTCACTTAGCAGCATGCAGTTATGGATCTCAGTAATCAAGCAGTGAGGCATTCTGCCCCCAACAAAAGCTCAAACCCCTAGTAAAATTAGAGGTACTTTAAATGCAGTTATTAATAGAAACACTAACTGGACTGACTTACTGCTGAGGCAAGCTAACTGAACAACTTTGCAGCTCAGAAAATGACAGCCACTCAGTGCCTACAATTGCCTTAGGATGTGCATTGACAAAGTCCATGGAAATGTTCATTAACTCCGACATACGTTCATTAGGTCAGCTCAGTCTCTCCAGACATACTTGATTACCCTTTTGCCCGATGCAGACTTAACAAAACCAGGGAGGGAAAGGGATACACCAGATGCCGGGCAAGATTCTCCGGCCCATTAAATCTGGGATAAAACACGTCAAAATAGGCACTTCAGTTAAGAGTGGACCCTGTTGAAGTTGAGAAAGGTTTCTTGTTCAGAAGGTAATGTTGAGTTTGCCAAGTGGCTTGTCCTGTATGCTGTGGTGCTCACTTGGAAAAGTAGCAGGGTTTTGGGCCCTTACACAATCTAGAATACCAAACTACTCTGTATTTATTTCAGTGATCTGTACTGCAGCCAAACTATGAAGTAGAAAAATTTCTGAAATCATGCAAAATTTTTAAAGGAGCTCATGCTGAGGAGGATGCTAAGGAACTTGGGAGGTACCCAGCAAAGTGGCTAAATGTCAGAAAGATATATTGGTTTAATGTAAAACTAGCCATAATCTTCATAAACTAGAGATATAGTTTTTGAGCCAGCAGGTCTCCTTAACTCAGTCTGTTTCAGACTATTTTGTGAATGCTTTTGATAGGCTGGGTTACAGATGAGACAGGTCCTTTTTTTTTTTTTTTTTAATTCAGAGCAGAGAAAGAGAATAGATGGCTTCCAGAGGAAATAGCATAGATCAAGTTTTTTCCCCATAGATTTTTTCTTCCTGAAATACAGGCATCTTTTCCTGAAGTTCTTAAACATCTCTATCATAATGAAATTAAATTTCATTTTTCTTTCCATCAATTTTTTAATCAAGAAGTTTCCCAATGTACATATCTGTGTGAAATGTCCCATTGACAACAACTGAAACAAAAGAATAACTAAAATATTATATGAGATCCCCTTTTTTGTTTTAATAATTTTAATACACAAAATTACAATTTTCACAATTAAATGTATGTACTGAAAATTCAGTGAACGAAATTTCTAGGAAAAGTAAGAATCTCTATCAAAAGCCTAATTCACTTTCTAGTGAATTAACATTTCCTTCCAAAATCAAAAGTTAACAAAAAATTTTGGGCTTATTACAAAAGAAAAATTTTTATTTAAATCCCTGTCAAATTCTATCATTTCAGACCTTCCTTTTAAACAGTGTATTCAAATCTCTGAAAATTGCTAACACTAGATCAATTATTTACTTTCCTCTGCCTAAAACAATTTCATCCTAATTTGGTCACTCATGCTAGATTCTAGATTTTTGTTTAGGAAAGAGAAAGAATCTATTATGTAATCACATTGAACTGTGAAGATCTTTTCACTGTTTAGAACTTAGAAGGACCATGGAAACAAGGCAAGAAAAAAACCCTCTAGGTATTTCCAAAAGAAATTTTGAAATGTCTTAAAAAACCC
>WBMY01005020.1:32569-48102 GCA_013397315.1 Donacobius atricapilla | reverse complement strand
TATACATATACATATATATATATATACCTAACTGCATGGTCCAGTTAAAGCTATATTCTTAAAGTATCTGAAGGGTTGTATAACAACCCAGATTTTTATTTCATGAAGGATGGTGTTTTCATTGTTACAGTGAATGTGACAAGTAAGAACTCTGACATGTGTCATAAAGTAAGATACTCTGACAGTTTTGTTCAAATGTGGCTCCCATCAGCAAAAAGAAAGTTATTGCTTCACTGTTTGATATTCAAATTAAAGTTTTGCAATGGTAAGCTGTCTTTAATTGTATTACTAAGCATACTGCTCATTAGTTCATTGAAAGCACTCTACACTCTAACACAGGGAGCTTAAAATATATCAGCTATGCAAAATGTGATTTTCAATGATAAAAACACATTTCCTGTAGCATCCCAGAGATATTTGAGGATCCTGAAATGTCAGAGAAAGAAATCTGTCATAGGTGATATAAAAACATTGAGTAGTTTGGTACTTGACAGAACAGGGATAGAAATAATTTCTACAGATCAACACCATTACTCAGTAAAGTCTCCTTAGTCTCTAGAGGAAATTTCTGACCCAAGCAGTCAGCATAATCATCTGGGTTTGATCACTGTCCTAAAAATTTCAAAAGGGAAATGAACATATAGAAAAGTACATATACACCTTTTTAATGATTGTATTTCTTTGTAAACCTCACCATCTGTGTGCAGGCTCACAGCAAACATTGTCATAAAGTAAAAATTTATAGAACTTAGGTCAGAAGAAGATCCAGGAAGTGGTCTGGAAGTTGCTACTCAAGAGTCCAAAGTTAATTCCACTTCCAAGATCTATCTGAGGAGCTTCTACTAGCTCAGAAAAGACCACAGAAGAGAATGACCATACTATTCCTATGATCACTGTTTTCCAAAGAGTGTAGTATTCTAGTTTGTCTTTCCAACACATGTAATAAATTAAAGTGCATTCTCTGTATTCTATAAAACTCTAATTTACCTCAGAAATATAGATTCTAGTTTTATTGCCCTCACTAGGAGTTTTTGTAAATGCGTGGGCCTTGAATTATGCAGACTTACATGACTGCCTTTTTTTTGCAGCTGTCAAACTGAGTTTGTTTTGTAAAAACTTATTCAAGAATCAGTTGGTGGAAAAGTATTTTACTTATTTGCTCAGATGACTAGAGGTTTTTAATGAAGCAGTTTTGTAAATAATAGTAATAAGCAGCTCAGAAGTGAACAAACCAAATTGGAGAATTTACTACTGATTTTAGCTCATTACACTTATAAACTTTAATCGTTCTTGAGGTAGAAAAATTTAGAATGAAGTGAGTAGAATTTGTGTGAATTTTTTTCCTTGTTTTTAAATTAAGTATAGGATAATAATTATATACATAAACACACTTGTCTCTCTACAGTCACTATACAGGAGTACCTGTAAGGTTAAGGGGGCAGTAACAACCCAACATTAGCCATACAGAGTTCACACAAGTAGCAGACTATAATAGGAGAAGCCAAAATATCCAAAATTCGGTGTGGGCATACTCGCTTCCCAACTGGTGCCAAATAAAGTTTCGGTCCTCTTTCCCTACAGGGACTTTTCATTGTCCTCCCCTGGGGGGATTATTTCCTGTCAACGTCTTCATCCCTGACCTCATTCTATCAAGGGGGTTACTGAAAGGTAACATTAGAAATGCACTAAAAAGTGATTCGATTCACCGGGGTCATTTAGCAGAAGTGGCCAAGAAGGAGGCAGCACGTATTGGGAGAGGGATCTGTGGGAATGGTGGTGTGGGTTGCTGCCCCACCAAGGGTGGTAGCACTGCAACACTGCTGTCCTGGACTGGCTCTCAGTAAAACCTGCTTTCAGGGATGTCCTTTAACATCTCAGTACCTTGTGGTCTCCATTGTTAAAATAAGGCTAGTGCCATTTTGTGGGTATAATGCAAGACTTAATTAAGAGCTGCGAAGTAATTTTGTGGCTCCTCAGAGAAGAGCTCTAATGGTGCAAAACAACATCAGGTGCTGAAACTGTAAATCCTTTAATGACAGAGTCTGGGACTCTTGAGATCTTTCAGGAGGTGATTAAAAGAAGCACTGTGAACAACTGTAATGAGAATACTACTGGTAACAAAAATAATAACATTCTACCAAGATATCAGTTTGGGCCAGATAGTCCTGCTAATGGCATTAAAGAAAAGAAAATTTCAGAGCCTTGGCTTTATTTGAAAAAAAAAAGTATTTAAATTCTAAACCCTAAAAAGTATATTCCTTAACTGTATTTAAATTATAAAGGAAAGGACACATGTGGGTAAGTCATCCTTGTGAGTAACAAAATTAAAAGTAGTTCTTAATGACTACAGTGGTTGTTCAAAAGTTGTATGAGAAGTGGGTTAGATTCTCAGTCATTGTTCTGCTGAAGTCAATAAAGGTGATTCTTTTCCCACTTTTATTAATACCAACCATGAATGACACAACAGAATCTTTCAAATACTGTATTTACAGAGTCCTTAATTTAATAAGGAGGAATTTTTCCTTGGTGTGCTAATTTAAGGTATTTTCTTTATATGTTACTTGAGAAAAATCTGAAATTATAGACTTGTCCTTTGACTACTTCAAAAAAAACCTACCATGTTTACTTGAGCCTATTAACTCCCTATCCTATGCAGCTGAAATGAAATGAAAATTGTTCATATGTTTCTACTTTACAGGAAAAATTGACATAATGAGTTTTGTTCAAATAACCTACCCTAATTCGGTCATTTCTAAATTGTTTAGTAAAACTAAACAATTTAACATATCTTTAATCTGAAAAAATTATAGACACAGAGAAAGGCTTTTCTGTAAACAGAAGGAGATGTATGAAGTATTTTTTATAAAGTTCCAAGTGATGCAGCAAGTAGTAAAAAAGAGAGGTAAAAACATATAAACCAAACCAAACCAAACCCACATTAAAATTCACATGGTCTGTGTTTCATATTGCAAAGCATGTAATAGTTATTCCATTTACCACCCAGCAGCCAAGCAACCTAGTAAGGGAGAACAGCATTTTGTGTGACAAGTATTACAAGAAAACTTAACACAAACTTCAAAGAAAATCTGAAAATTTTAAATAGATCATTTTGTTCCTTGCCCATCTTAGAGTTAGTAATCATGATTTACATTACAACTGTGTTTCAGCTGTATTTAGAACATTTGGAAAAATTATTAATAAAACATATGAAGAGAATAGATAGATAAAAAGGAGAAGTGAATACATTACAAGCCAACCATTCCTTAATAACTAATACATTTTTAATTGCAATTTTCTGAAATGTAGGAAGTCTTCCCCTTGTGCAAACACTTTTTTTTCCCCCCCAATAATATGTAAATGAATGAAAAAAAAGAGATTAATAGCAAAATAATTTATCTTTCTTAGTTTAAAAATACCACATTATGAGCCTATCCTCATTTATTGCTTTAATCACTGTTTTGCTTTGGATTGCACACACCTGCACAACTAATTAGAATTAGCAGCTATCTGCATGAACTAAACAAAATATATCCTTTTTAGCAGTATGTTCAACTAAATGTACAAGCATGTGGTATGATTTTTTTTTTGCCTTAAATCTAAAATTTTATTGCCTGAGAAATACTTTTATTTTAATTTTAAGCATAAAGTAATTAGAATTTAAATACTTTCTGCTAAAAAGTGCTGCATGCAATACCTAGTTTAAACCCTGTAAACCAACTCTACCATTGCTTTCAATTTTTAGTATCTCTAATGTACATTTCTGGGGCATATTGAATTTTGGATAACAAAAGAAACTATCAGAATAATTTACAAGAATAATAAAATATTTAAAATTGTATTTTGATTCATCTCCTTAATTTTAAAGTTATTATTAGCAAAGCAATACTTATGTGTTCTTAATACCTGTGCAGTATTAATATCTATATTATTTTCTCTACCGTTGAAGATGAACAATAATAAAAAACTTGGAAATATTACACTTGAATTTCAAAGAAAATTTCAACAAAAATTTGGAAGACAATGTCTTTTCCTTGTTTTTTAAAGATTGAAAAAAATTGTACAAAATGGTTTATGACAAAAACTTTGACTAACTTAGAGAAAAGTAAAGAAACAATGCCATTTGTTTCTGTGAAATAAACTAAAAAAAGCCTAAAAAAACATAACCACACAAAAGATAAAATTCGCTTCTGTTCACATTCCATACTCTACATTGGTGCTCTTAAAATTACTCTGTGGCACCTTTTGTCAGTGGATTTTGTGTGTCCTAACACCGACAGAAGAATGTTGCCAGTGGAGCAATTGGTTCAGGATTAAAAAAAAAAAAAAAAAACAACCCTCAATTCTTTTATTAGCTTTGCCATTGTTCTAATATTTAGCTAGTACCCATAACTCCATCCTCTGTGTCTCTGTTCCACTAGTTTAGAGCAGAGAACTTTTCTTATCTCATCTTATCTTGTATTACTTAGGACTTGATATCACTGAAGAGCTCTGGAGAGTGAGGTACAATGTCAGGAAGGAAAGAACATTATACCATTTACCCTGCAAGTCTGTCTCTGACTGGTGATACTGGGGGGTGTTTAAGAAGGGCAAACCTTCTTAAACTTTGGTCCCTTTCTACCCTCCACGGATATTTAAACTCCAGAGATCTTTGATCATTTGGCGTTGCAAGGACTATCCCCTCCTACTTCTTTTACCATCTCTTTATGGAGTTATTGTTCACAATATGTCTCATCTCCTCTATCCTGCTGATCCTGTCTGCTACTGTGATCCCTCTGACAGGAATTTCCAGAAGTTCCCTGCCCCCAATATGGAAAAATGCTGCATTTTATTTGTTTTGTACTGAATCTCTACTAATTGCTTTACTCCAATTACAGTATTGCAAGTTTTGATGGAAATCAGTTCTACACAAACCGTATGCACCGCATTCAGGATTTTGCAAATCTTGATTAGCTGCCTCTTCAGTCTTCTTTCCAGGCAGAAGATACACAAATAATACTTTTATTCTCCCCTGGTAAGGGAATTTTCCTACATTCTTACTCATTATATTTGCCCTCCTCTACATTTTCTTTAGCTTTACTGTATCTTCCCAGAGATGCCAGGAACAAAAGTAACAGTACAGGCAGTCCTTGTAGCTTGTAAGGTTTTTGTTCAATGTCAAAAGGACATTTTCTGTCTTGTTCTCAACAGTACCATACAGATAATTAGCAAAACCATATCAGAAATATATAGGACTCCAAACTGGTGCTTTCAGACCTAGGATCTCAGGCCAAACATGAGATTTATATTGCTGTAGTCTTTGATCCCCAGAACTGAAAGGGGCCCATTGCAATTCATTTAGCAGAGCTGCAGTGCAAAATTTCAAATGCCAGGGCAGAATGACTTAAAACCACAGCATAGACTTAGATGTAGTCTCAGAGCCGGATATCTGAGCAAGAATATCCATGAAGACAAAGTACAAAGTAGAGATTTCTGAGGGCTGAGGGCCATGTGAAACCACATGGTACGACACTGGTGCCTATTTTAGCTATGGCTACTTGTTCTGCAATCACATTCTCCGAAGGATCCTTGGCATGTTTTTTGGCAAGACTTATCAGCTGCATACCTACATTTTAAAGAGGTTTAAATTTTATTCTTGAAGAGACTCACAGGTGGAAAAATCCTCAAAACAGAGGTCACACATAAATTTCAGATCCTTGTTTACTTTTGTCATTCACCCAAACACACATGGAAACACAACCACGAAGATGCAAAACTTGGAATTTTCCAACAGTATGGAAAATCAATTAAAATAATTTTTTTCTCCCCTCAAGAAAAGCATTGTGCCTGTTTTCAGGGAAAGGATAATTGAACTAAATCTAGTTTGACACATTGCTGCGCACTATAAGTTTTCAAAATCTTTAGATATTGATTGGTATAAGATATATATTTGAGATATAAAGTTACAGATATGCCATTCTTTTTCCTGTCTATGGGAAAAAATAAATCAAAATATAATGACTCTTATGATGCATAGACAGTAAAGGATGCCCTTTGAGTCACTTGTTATTGCTTTTGAGTTAATAGCTGAACATTTTGAGAAATTTCTCTTTTAAAAAAAGCTAAAAAATATCCAGCAGTTTCCAAAGTAATCAGGACCTTTTATAACTAAAAAAGAAATTAAATTATTAAGGACTTGAACTTCATTTTGTCAGAACATTACCTGTTTTGAAAAAAGAGGATATCAAGATTAAGAATATTAAATTTAGATCCTAGTATTAGCTTATTTTGAAATTATCTTTCAAAGAAAAAAATATGTCCACATGGATGTCTCCCTGTTTAAAAACAAAGTTGTTTATTGTCTGCTAATTATCCAGATAGAGTTGGTTGGAATACCCTCTACTGTTAGAGAAATCTCATAGAGCCTCACATTTGTATAGTGACAAGTTTTTTTGAAAAGCCTGTAATTATACAGACACTAGGGCAATCTATCATTGAGAATAGTTTAGTTGCTACACAGCAACTAAACATTGGGTGGTTCATCAGAGATTTACACTGGCAGATGGTAAACCTTATAAAAATTATGTGTGTCATTTACTTTCCTTTCCTTTCAAATCTTCATTGCCCAAGGAGAGAAGAGGTAGCTTTTCCGTGCAGACTGTTTTCCTTTACAAATCCGAGACAAATTCTTTGGCCAGAATCTGCCATGAACCATTCCTTTGGCCAGATCCTTAAACCAATGGAAAACCAAGTATGTCAGCAGAGGCAGCAGGACAGGAGCTGCCCTGTGCTGGATGACTCCTGGGACACCTGATTTACAGAGTTGGTCTCACAAGAAAAAACACCTCAGCTACATGAGAGCGAAAATCTGGACCTTTAAGAGGAGCAGCTAATCACAGGCATCCAGCCCAGACAGACAAGGAAGACTCTTCAAAATAATTTGCTGTAAGTCTAACTATGCTAGTGGAGCACGTGAAGTGATAGTGATCGTAGTCTTGGGGAAAAACCAATCTCAACTAAAATTATTATTCAGTCATTAATCTAGAGTTCCAATTCAACAGGAATTAAAACTATTACACCAAATAAAAGGAAACAATTAAAAATTCAATTTTTTTTTTCCATATGTGAATAAGTAGGCAAAAAAATTAACCAAGTTACAGCAATAAGGAAGTGAAATGAAACTATTACAGGACACGAACCAGGAGATAGCCTATTGCAGGAGAAAATCTTAAGCTCAAGATTCCAGTAATTTGTATGAAGTTTGTGTTTGGAAAATTTTGTTCCTGAGAGGCAAAAGAAAACCTATATCTCAACATCTTTATAGATTCCATATATTTCTTTTCTAAAATGAAAAGATAATTAAGATTTCACGTAAGATTAAAGAGTATATTTGGTCTTAGAAACTGAGAAAATGCTATATAGAGACCACATTTCCCAAATATTTTTTTTTCAGTATTTCATTCATACTAATGCCAATGTAACAGTCAAATTCTTAAACCTGTATTTAAAATGTTAGACTAAGTGTGCTAATTTGAAGAACTTGGAAAAAATAAGCAAGATGGGTTTGTGTTTTTTCAGAAACCTACCAAAACACTTTAATTTCCTTAGTAATGAAGAGCATCTCTACAAAGTGGAAGGCTAGAAAATACTATCTCTTAATTGCAAAACTCTGCATTTAAACCTTTACCTTAGGGACTAGTAAGTGAAAGAAATCCTGCAGTAGCTATTTTATGTAGACTGAAGCTTACAGAACGTTTATTGTCTTCTTGAGTGCTTTTCCTTTATTGCCTTCTGTATGATCTTGCGCTCTTCCTCTTTTTGGGGAGGGTGTGTGCGAGTGAGGGGAGGGAGTGTTAAGCACCTGTGCTACCATAGCAACTGCTACCACTTACAGAACCAAAAATCAGTGATGAAGTACAAACCTGACTTTTTGTCTCTGTTACTTGGGCCTGGCAGTTTCCAAAGCTCTGAGGTTGTTCACAGTCATTTCTAATCATTTCCTTCACTGTATTCTCCGGAGGCTCAATGGATGACCTAAAGGAAGGCCACCTGACATAATGCCAGGATATTTCCCTTCACAGTCCAGTCACATCAGTTTTACTGGTTCAGTAAAAATTAGCCACTGAATTACAACTGCTTAAATCCCCTAAGTGTTGGAATATTAATTATTCTGTTTCTAGCTCTGCCTGGAATTCCCTTTGTTTGATGACAATGGCAGAAAGGATTATGTGCTTAGTACATTTCTGTTGAGGATGGAGGAGACCTTCATATACAGACAGTTTCTATTTTTAATTTTTTTAATGACAATATTTTGTAATTAATCTGAAGTGAGTAGAACGGAATAGAACAGAATAGAGCTCGTTTTCTTAAGTGAAAAGAGCACAAAAAGCTGCTCTAGCATAACTAGAGATTTCTCTGTAAGGGTTACTTGTAGGCTACAACCAGCTTTTAACTTTTCTTGCCAAAGTGCGCATCACTGGAGCATACTGCATGACAGTGTCTGACATGGACCATAAGAAACTATTCTGCTTAACTTTTAATTCTTATGAGAGCTAATACTGCCCCCAAATCTGCCCTGTCTTAGAATTTCTCCACAAAGACTCAAAAGCTGCCACTGCTGCAAGTATTGCCAATTCTTGAAGTGTGGCTGATTGTTTCCTGTTTGCATTAGTTAATTTTGTGAGTGCTTCCAGTTTGGAAACATTGAAAAGAGAAAAGCTACTTGGTCCTAAAAAGACTCGTAGAAAATACTGTCTTCTCTTTCCATATAATAAAACTGACTTTTATTAGACACTGATGTTAAACAGAAATAAGAGGGATTGAGCAGCTAAATCACATGCTCACCTCTCAGGTAAGCAGGAATCAGAGTCAAGGAGAGAGGTTAAAGTTAGGGTTTGAAGAAGCATTTAAGAGGCTGAATGCTTGAATTTTGGACTGAATGATTTTTCATTTCATGGACATTTTAACAGATGCACTTGGTTCAATAGAGTCCTCTGGATATCAACATTAATACTAAATTATTCCATTATGGTCAGTACAATTATAATGAATACATGAATCATTAATGCCAATATTTCTTCTATAGTTTCTTACAGCAAAAATTGGGTATTTCCAAGCTAATGCAATTCTAGTACTGATACATCAAAAAGATAAATTCATACAGGAATAAATGCAGAAAAAGGCTCCTAGGGTGGTTGCAGTGATAAGGAACAAGTCTTATAGGCATAGACTAAAAGCATCTGACTGGATTCATCCAGCTGAAAGCTACCTATAAATACCTCACTGGAGCAAACATCTGTGGAAAAGAGATGTTAAAAGCAAAATAATATGCTGGAACAGGAATACATTACTGTAAACTGATAATGAATGCATTTATTGAATTCTTTCTAAATATCCAATCAATGAAATTTTTGTATTATTTTCCAAATAACATGATGAGGGCAAGAAAGCAACCCACTTTTGAGATGGTTTTGGATGACTATAATTAAGAGAATTATATGAAGTAATTACTTACAACAGCTGAGGATGACCCTCTCTGGTGCAACCTTCAAGGCTAGTTTTTTTCTACAGTGAATGTACATCTCATTTTATTTTGTTCTCTCTGGGAAAAAAAACCCAACTGAAACAAACACAACTCCCCCACCCTCCCACTTCAAACCATAATATATATACACACACATATGTATGTTAAAAAAGTACCTCGCACAAAGGAAGCCAGCGACATATGCTGTTGTGTGTCTTACACAAAGGATGCAGTTTGTTAAGGAAACCTAGACACATTTCTAGATGGGCTCAGCACTAGATGTTTGGGAAAAGGAGGTTTCTGGACTGGAAGCAAATTGAAATTAGTTTGAATAAAAGGAGCACCCATCCTGGTAGCATAGCAGTGCTGCGGCTGGGTCTTCCTGTATCTCTCCTGAATTCCTTCATTACAAACTTGCTTCTTACTCCAATAAGTCAAAATGAGCGGTTAGGTAATATATTGTATAATTCCTATCTGCCTCCTATCTTTCTTATCTTTCCTCGTACCTTAGAGTCAATTCTTTCTTTGCATAACCCAGACAAACTCCTTTGTCTTGTAAATTCTCTTGTAAATTCACAGGACAAAGGAATTATTTAACCTGGCCGTCTATAGGCTTTGTCCTGGCTCTAACATTAATTTCTTCTATGGTATCTCGCCAGTCTAATCCACATCAGCACATTTTTCAGTTGCTTTTGCTGTTTGGTTGTGGCACTCTTATTTCCGTATGAGTGAACTGCTTTATTAAGTCTTTGTATTTTTATTTGCCAAGAGATTTGATTGCTGCATATGTGTCAAAAGTATTTTACGGACGTTTACAGTAATTATATCTAATTTAATTGCTTTGTTTAAGGGCTGCCAGGGCAATGAGTGATGGTTAGCAACATAACATTTTTGAAAAGTTGAAGTATATACTGGTTGTTATTATTAAAGATAGTCCAAGAAGTGAATTTAGGTGTTGCCTGGAAGCAAAATGAAGAAAAAGACATTCTTGGGGTGTATTGTATGTAGGGGAGGGTGTCCAACACTTCACATGCCATATGGATGGCCTGTGATGGAGACTAATGAAAACATTGGAAAACACATTGCATTTTTCAGGCCTTTCAATTTACACAGTTCTTGAAAGAACAGAAACAACAAATGCTTGTGATTTTGTATCCTGCAGCACACAGTAGTGTTCTTGTAAAGAATTAACAAGTGGAAACTTTTTTGCGCTCTCTTCTGGACAAAATTTGCCACTTGAGGGGGAACAGAAGCTTTTAAAGGGGCATAGTCATGAGTGCTACAGTGGGAATATAGGTAATGGAAAAAGAGAATGTGGAATAAAGCTGCTGCAAAGAAATAGCAGAAACTAAAACATGGAAATGGAACATTGTAAGGATTAGCTAAATGAACGCCTGCCTTCTGGCTGCTGGACAGGAATATTTCTCTTTCCACTTTGAGACTGATAATTGATTATTAAAGGTGGCATAATATTTTTCAGTTATATTTAACTGCACTGCAGGCAATCATCATTTAAAGAAATAATTTATTCTCAAAGCCCAAGATGTTACAAATAATTACTTTAATAGTAATTGAATTATGTCTCATTATCAGTATCATGTAAGAATTCTATTTGAAAACGCACTAGTGATGATATGTAAGCTTGCAATTCTACTTAAAGTGATACATGCTTCAATTATATGTCAACTGAAATTAGAGCTAATCCTAATGGAAACTGTACATGCTACTCTTCAGGCTCTTTCTAAAGTCACTTGCAATCCATTGAGTATGACACTAGCATCAATAATGTTGCCATTATGGACACACATTACATTTATATATGCAATAGGCATCTTTCATATGCATGTTACAGCACGGATGCTCTAAACTCCTATGTATGATGCCATTACAGAAATCTGACAAAAGATATTGTTACTGATTGTCTTGACCCAAGTGGTTATGTTAATTCACATGCATCTCCATATACACTTGAAATAAAAGAATCTCTTTGCAAAACTTGAAGTCTAGAAAATAGGTCAAAAAAAGATCATGGCCCATCTACAACCTGGAACTCATGAGCATAATTCAAATTCTAGTATGTACAACAAAAATGGTGTGGTGGGATGCACCCTTTGTGAAATGGATTAAAGACCATAGAGGTAAATAATCTGATGTATAATTCTACTGCAGTTTTAATTTTATGGCAGAAGTAATAAGGATAAAGTGCAAAAAACCCATCCAAAAATCTTCGAATTGTTACTAAAAGTATGTCAAAAAAGAAAAGGGAACAAAGCAGAGAGGAGGACAGACATAGCATATCCAAATTTCTTCACATCTATTTTAAAATGCAGAATTCATATATCAAATAGAAATTTAAAATTTCAAAAGTTACACAATAAATGCACATGTAAATATTTTGAGAAAAACTTTTATTTCCTTTATTTTAAACACACTTAAGCTGCCAGGTATTTTTCTGAAAGTTTTTTGGATCTAATCTAGTTCTGCTGTCCATATTTATTATACAAATATTATGAGAAAAATTAGCAAACTCATTCTGTATGCAGCCTTGACTGTGATGTCAGAAATACATTTGTGTGTAATAGCACAGTTTTAAAATCCTGTCTGCATGTACATGGATAGGTTCACACATGTTTACACTTCAGAGTGAGGTTTTTTGTATTTTTTAGGTGAATGTATGATAAAATGATCAGACTTTAATAAATATATCAGTTTGAAATTAGAGGTAATTTTACAAATACCATATGATTGTAATGGATATGCTTCTTTTCCCATAAAAATCAGTAGGACTTATAACATTTACTATTATGAGAAAAGCAATGTACCTCATGTGTTTTGTCCAATTTTTCCTGATATTTCAAATGCAAATTCAGTGGGGGAAAATATACATAATGACAGAGCAACCTTTGGAGATCTGGTGAAATAAGGTTGTTATAATCCTTATTTTCCTTTTGAAAAAGAAAATATATCCTTCTCTTTACAAAAGTGATTACTGTAACCCAATGAGCATGACCTTATTATACTCTTCCCATAGTTAATAAGAATACCGATAGCTTTCCTATTTTTATCTTGGCTTTATTTTCTCTTTCTTATTGTAATTTATAAAGGTAAATTATTGCAAAGACTGTATGTCGGGGGAAAACAACAGTGGCCTGATATCTAGTATAGCTACAATGCAGCTAAGTCATTGTTATTTAGTAATACCTACACAAAGAAGCAGAGGAGCGAAACAAGAACAGACAAAAATTTAAAAAGGCCACAGTCTGTCTCAAAGCCCACATCTATTGTGACTAAAAAGAAGTGAAGGTAAATACCAGCCTGGTCCTGAGAAAAGGAATAGTGTAATGATTACCTGTTCAAAATTCACATTTCTATAGTAACACTTCGTTTTGAGACCAACACCAAAACAGGCCATTATACAATGTGGGATAGTGCTTGAGAGTTGCTTGCTTCCTTCCTAGTTCTGAAAGGTTCTGGCAATTGTAGAGGTCAGCATTAGAAACATAATGTATGCACTCCTTTTTCTGAGAAACCTTCCTGAAGAGAATATTTGAGTTATAGCTAAAATAGACTTTATAAACGTGTTAACTCTTATGTTTCAAGTTGACAGAGCCACAAATTTTTCACTCCCTTGCTAAAGTGAAATGTTGAGGAGCCATTATTTTCATTAGTTGCATTAACTTCTACTGACATAGTTGCATTAACTTCTACTGACAGTTTTCAGGATTCCTACTTTTTGAAAACTTCTTTCTCATATTAATGCAGCATTTTACTGGGTGTCAAGCTATATTTTAAACATCTGCAGAAGAACCAAAGAAAATGGATACCTGAAAGACTGAGGTATTATTTTACTGGTTCTCAGCCTGGGACCCAGGTCCAATTTCTTCCTCTGCCTGAAGCAATTTGCACTCATGTTTCTCTGTTCCCAGAAGAGTGCCCTCACTATGAGGATATTCAGTCTTTTTGGTTAAGATCTGTCAAATTCTCTGGTTAAAGCTAATCCAACTCACACAGGAGAATCCTACTTTCTGATTAACACTTGGGGGTTGTATCACCTGCATTAAGCAAGTTAAGACAGCACTACAGTGAAGGAAATGAGTCTCACTTCCTCCCCTCTTTTATTGAGTGTGGCAAGGGAACATAAGAACAGCTTTCTAGACCAAAAGACTTATTTTGTACTGCAGCACATTACCACCAGGGCAGTGGGTTGTGCCTCTCAGCTGCAGTATTAATAGCTATTTTAAAGTCAAGAAGTATTTAGGTATAATATACTTAGAGAATAAGAGTGTCAGAATCTTCTTGTTATGCCAGCTTTGGGCAGTGTTTTTGAATCTCTAATATCACTTAATGGTTATGTATTTTGTACAACATAGAGAAGGATTTGGATTAGTAAGTACAGAAGTAGAGGATTAGACCCAGGTCACTGAAACTCAAATATATTTAGATCCACTGAACGCTTCAATAAACGCTTACAGGGGATTCTATAATGATGATTCATGTCTCCCTACCTCACCCAAAAATAGTGAGAGTTACGAATCTGTGCACAGTTTTGTGAAAAGAGGCATTCATGAAATTATTCTTGTTTATCCTTAAGACTGAATTAATTCTCAGTCAATTCCATTAGATATGTCATTAGAGTTCACTCAAATTTGATGTTTTCCTAAGACTCAGGTTATGTGTTTCCAGCTCCTTTTGTCTTCCAGTATGGAAACTGTCTTCCAAGGATCCTTCCATGAACAATACTGCCAGACCATAAAATTGAATAAAATTTCATGGTCTTGCAATGACTGTTCAGTAATTGTCAATATATATTTCCAAAGAGTCTTTCCATATGTGTTAATAGACTCAGCTTTTTCATTCTGTCAGAAGAAAGGAATATCATTAAGACCTTAATACTTGAGAAATACTCTATTCTGAAATTAAACTTGAACTGCTATAAAGTAACTGGAAAATATTTTAAAAAATTATATTAAAATATAAAAATAAAATGTTAAATGACTTCCTATAAACATTCAAACTCCCTTTTCTATTGTTAAAATTTTCTGAACAGTTGTGATCAATGATTTTTCATGTTGTATTGACCAACTGACATGTTTCCTGAGATTTAGTTTGAATGTTCCCAATTTAAAAAGAAAAATAAAAAAGTATTATTTGCTCTAAAAGAATGTACCATTAAACTATAAAAGTAAAATTTTACATAGCATAAGAAACTCTAATCCTCACACTTTTCTAAATCTGGGGTTTCTTTGGGTTCTTTTTGTTTTCTTCCTAAGTAGTGGTCTCATTCTATTTAAATAACTCAGAGAAAAGCCTTAAAACCAACAATGCTGTCAAATTCATAAAATTTAGAATTAACTTAAGTTTATTGTCTTTTGTGTAGCATGGGAATGCTTTTTAAATTATATTTGCTTTGGTTTGTTGAACAGATGTGGGATTAATTGAATGTTTAAGTGCCTTGTTGAACAGAGGTCCATTTCTTGTTAAAATCAGATGCCTAAATGGATGGCCATATATGGGACTTAGTAACTTGATAGTACATTAATGTATGAATTTAGTACGATTATCTTCTATATAAAACTTTTCCCTTTAGATTACCAGCTCTTGTGATTCACAAACTGAGTTGTTCAGTTAGTTGCACAGTTTCCTCTTTCACACATAGAATAAATTTACCTCAAAAGTATCTTCTCTGGCTACTAAATAGTGATAATATGAACAGATAAGAGAATGTATTTGTCCTCAGGAAAGCAGGAAATTGAGGATATTGAACTACAACAGCAACAGCAAAAACATTAAATTGTGCATCAGCTCATACAAACAAAGTTAAGTTTATGGTACTCAAGAAAATCAGTGATAAAACCCATTTCAAAAACAATAAAGGAAGTGACTTTCACTTGTTGCCCATTTCTTCAGGAAAGTACCAGTAGGTGCTCTTTCCAGCTTGCCTGCAAGGGAGATAAAAGGCTCCTCAGATTAATTACTGCTCAGTTGTGACAGGCTTGGGAGATGATTTCTATTCCAGAGCCTACCTTTTTTTTTT
>WBMY01005020.1:18165-32544 GCA_013397315.1 Donacobius atricapilla | reverse complement strand
TTTTTTTTTTTCCTTTTTAATGGTGGTTTTCCTTCATTTCTGTCTGATTGTCTGATCTCTGACTCACCACTGTGGAATGAAAAGAAAAGCTTTCTGTGCACTGCCCAGACTGCCACAAATGTTATCCTGATGGTAGCATATGATTAAATATAGGGTTTTTTCTTCAGCATTTGTATTGCTATTTGTAGCAGACCCTCTGCTGAATGGAGAAAGCCCAAGATCTTTCCCAAAGCACCTTGACGTGCAGTTAAATATTGGTATTTGAATTAGACCCTAATCAGGAGCAGCAGAGAAAGTGACGTGTTTCAGAGCTGCCTTTTTTGTAGCCAATTACTCCAGGCTCTCAGTGTTCATGTCTTCCATGTACTTTCTTTAATTAGCACTTTATTAGTTTGGCTTCTGAGAGGTGGTTCTGGAGAAAACTTTCCTGATGCTGCCAAATGGTCACAAGCAGGAGGTGATTAGATTTAGTGCTAAGCAATAAGCATCTGCATGCTCTCTTTGAATCTCAATGTACTTTAAAATGATGTGTGCCCAATAATTTATGCCCAGAGGGCTGTACTGTCAGTAAATAAGTGTGAAAAACTGCCTCACAGTATTAGCACTTTCTACATACTATTCAATGAGATATATTTTAATAATAAGATTCTTGACTCCTCCCCATTAAGATCAAGTTTATTTATGTTAATGACAAAAGAAATATGAAGTGCATGGGCCTAATTTTGGTAGATTGGAAGGGGAAAAAAAGCAGCACTTTCTGTTCAGTTCAATTGCTTCCATTATGAGTAGGTCTGTTGTCTTCATTTTACAGCTATTAACCCCAATATTATCTTCAGAGGCAATTATTAAAGAAGACTGTGCTAGTCAAAACAGGAAAAAAAGTTTTAAGAAAACACAGACAGGGATGTTTTCTCTACTTCTTGAGAAATGGTAAATTCAGAAGATGTAGTTGCAAATCCTGTGGGTTTTGTTAAAGTGCAAATGATACCAATGTCAATGAAAATTTTTTTATTAATTAAAGGCTAGATGGCGGGTTAGGGTCTTTAGCCCATCAGATGCCAGCTGTGTGGAATGTCTCCAGGGGCAGGGGGCAGGGAATGAAGGCTGTCTGAGGGCAGATGGAGATAAAGCACAAGTAGGGATACTTCTTAAATAGTATCCTTCTTAAATAAAGGAAGACTTTCCTTTCAGGAAAGGGAACGAAATCCAGAAAGCAGAGCAGCAAGTCTGACAAAGGCACGGGAGAGAAGATATGATGCAAAAGAGTGGGGCTGAAAAAACCGCTCAAATTTGGGACTGGAGGGACTGCAAGCGAATGGACTGAGATGAAATGAGGGGCAGTGAAAGTGATTCAGCCTTGCCAAAATGATGCCAATTGCTGTCCGGAAACCAGGGAAGCCAGGTAAATTAAGAGAGCAGAGAAGAAGTGGAAGAAAGGAAATCTATACTTAAAGGAGGAAAATATTTCAAGAGCAAGTCAAAACCATGCAAATGAATGGCATGACCAGAAGTGCAGGGAAAGGGACGGCAGCCTGCCCAATGAATGCTCATTGAAATCGCAAGATTTCATTCCCTTTCATTGTACTGATATCTAGCAGATGAATTTGCTTGGGTTTTTTTGTGTTTGTTTGTTTGGTTTTTTTAATCACCAAAACAGGTCAGCAGGTCTATGCACAGGCAAGGCAGCCCTTCGCCTGGGAGGAAGAGTATGAAGTTCAGGGTCTCTGGGTGGCACTTGCTGTCAGCTGTTTCGCTTGTTACTACTGCTTGACATATTCCCTCACTGGAGTTGTAGTGTGGAGGATGCACAGCAGGACCACAACAGTTTGGCTGTTTATTTAAATTTTTGAATATTAAAGCAGAAGTTATTGAACGTGCTCTTCCCATCTAATTGCAGTGTCATTCATGAACAGGTGACTTATTTCTGCCAATTCATGTGTATGAGTTCTGGCTGAAGTCATTGAAAAGATGATGATTTGCTAGCAGTTTAGAAGCACTATCTGGGGGTTCAGAGTTGTACTATGACCTAACTGATTAAAACCAAAGAAAATGCTGAAAGAATGCAAAAGCAGTCTATTTCAATCACTTTATTTCTTAATTCATAGCTAATTTTTTTTTTTAATTAGATGTGTAAATCCACAAACAAATTAAGAACTTGATTCATTATCCTGTACATAAATAGCATGCATGAATTCAATAGTCTCATTTGTGTTTTTCAGGAAGAATGTCCAACACAGAGGTCAGCAACCCGTTCTGACATATACCTTAGACAGTCATTTGTATATGTGCTGAGGGAGTAAAGATACAGTGCATGATTAAGCTAAGGGCAGAGTCCTGTGTTTCTTTACAAACCTCTCTTGATTGTAAAGGAAGTGATTAATGAAGAATTGTATCTTAATACGAGCCAATAATGTTTTGTTCTCTATAGAAAACATCTTAGAAAGAAGAGGAAACCAAAGACTGATGGTCAAAACAGCCAGAAGATGCTGCCAGCTGGTATCATATCCATTAAAAAGAAATCTTTTCTCCAAGACGGTATATTTTTGTAAGACTCCACAAGAAGTGCAGCAAAAATTCTACTCAGTGCAATTTTAATGTCAGCCAATATTAATACTGCAAAAATCTCAAACCTGAGTGTTTGTCCACTTTTTCTGCTATCATTGTCATATAGTGAATGAATTTAGAGACTTCTGTTGCCACATGCCATGTGTTTTCAGCTGGCAGGTGGCAGAACATCCCTGAAAATGAGCAAGGAGTAACATTTAGCTTAATTCATCAAGACCATCAGTAGCACTATGACTTGCTGAGGTTTGATTAGAATCACTAATACACTCTAGATAAAAAAAAAAGTTGGTGCTGTCACTAGTGCTCTCATGTATCATAAGCAGAGCTACTGCGCTGTGCACGACTGGATACACAAACAAACTTGTGAAAAGCAGAAATGGATACTTTCTGCACCCTCTCTGGTACTTTTAAAGCCCTACAATGTTTAACCTCTTTTGAATTGCAGTTCGTTGGTTTAGAATTGACACTGCTTGTAAATGATAGCGCCTCCTAAGCCCTGAAAAGGAAACCAAACACGAACCTATACATCCTTGTGAGGGCCTCGGTGAGTCCTGCAACAAACTTGCACTACGAAAAATTAGGGTGAAATTGGCTTCTTGTGCTTTTTCTACTATGTTACATGCAAGAAATCTGTGAATGCACACAGTGAAGAAAACCAGCAGATATGTTTAGAAGGTACGAAAGAACTGGATTCTGATTACTAAAGAAATGGTTTTTTGCAGCTCAGTAACAACCATATTATGCACTTTATTACTTCAGTTTACAATGTTAGTCTTTACACTTTATATTCAACAGGAAAAACACTTTCTAGATAAGCATCTGCCTATCTTTTATCTGGCTGTCATTTTCATTTAAAAATTCTTTCCCTAAATCAGCTTCTGCCATTTTTGTAACACGGGCAGAAAAATATTTAATTTATTGGTGAAATGCATCTAATTCTAGGGGCAAATAAAGATAAACAATACAGAAAAACAACCATATCCCTAGAAAAAGAGGAGAACGACTTTTTTGATTCAAAATGATGGAATAATAGTTATTCCTCAAATTATTAAATCTGTTGGAATTTTTCCAAGACACAAGTTACTTGGCATGAAAAACACCAACTGAACAGGTTGTCCACAGATCAAATGTGTATAATTAAATAGGACAGAATATAATAGTTTTATGTATTAGCATGAGTCACAAAGTGTTTTTAAATACTTAGTCTTTTATAACTAAGATTTCAATGTGTTAATATTTGTGAGTAGCGGGAAAAAATGTCATATATAAGTGAGAAAATACTTCTTATGACAGAAATGGAGAGTTGGTCAGAAAAGATTTTAAGAGGTTTTTTCTTTGTGATTGGTGTGATTCTGGATTTAGTCTTGTTTGATTTTGTTCTGTCAGACTCTTTTGAAAAAGATATTAATTAAATTACATGAACTTAAGATATATGAACTAATCTTTCCTTCACTAGTTAAAATCTGGTGTTAACAGTATAGGATATTACATGGTATTTAAAATTAATTTGCTTCCTGAAATAATTTTCTGTTCATATTTAAAGTTAACAATGATCTAGATTGCAGTATGACTTTGTAATCTTCTTAAGTAGCAACATCAAGTACTTACACAAGACAGAGAGACAATACTGCACCAATAATACTTGATGAAAAAGTTCAAAGCAAAAATTCTAGAAAGCAACATATTGCACTCATTATATATTTTTTTTTATCTGCTTGACTAAAGAATAGGATTATTATTTATTATAGATAAATAATTTTTATGCAGTTATCATATTTATCCTGTTCAAAGGGGGAATGAGAAGGAGTCAACAAATAAAGTACTTACTGTACTGTGTGGATTAACTGTAGCTGCTTCTTCTGAGAATTTAAGGTGATTTGCTTAAAATCAGAATAGAAACTGAGAAATTAAATTCAGAAATAGCTTCTAGAGTCTTTAGTTTTACTGGCAAATGCCTTGCAGCCTTTTAAAAAGTTTTTCCTTTCTGAAAATGGAAAAATAATGAGAATCTGTTGCTCTCGTATTTAAAAATCACAGATATAATCTAAATTTTTCTCATTAAAGCCAGAATTTTGTCAATTCAAACATTTTAATTATATCTTAATATGATGAAAAGTAATGAAAAAATAATGGACCTGTTTTATGATTTCTGTAATGTGAAAATCTGTATTTCTTCCTAGTTTGATGATTTTTCTGTTTCTTTCTCATAAAACCAATCTTAAAACCAGAATAAGAATTTATTTCTATTTATTTATCACTAGAGTGATGTTTGACTAAAAAATGAATAGGATCCTTGCGATTTCAGCAGTATGATTAACTGATGATTGCCAGAAAACAATGATAAAAAATGACATTTAATTTTTGAATACTTTGCCACAAAATTATTTGGGATTTACAGTATTACATAGTACAGAAATAAGTAATTGTGAAAATGACAGCTTAATATATACAAAAAGCATTAAAAAGTTCATTATGAATAATCTTTTCTAAAAGCTACAACAAATTTTAGTGTTTAATCTTTGTTTTCAGTTTATGAAATAGGTCCACTAGTAGAAAGGAAACAGAGAACCTTTATGTGTGAACTCATTTAAATGAATGCCTAATCTTTAAAAGTATTTGAAAGTTTGGGGTTTTTTCCTAATGCTATTTCACTATTTTTATTTTCTCTTTTATCAATTTGGCGTCTAGTTATGACATTAAAGCTTGGCTGGCTCTGGAAATCCTTTATTTGGGGATGTCTCTTGGTCTGCTTTATTTAGTGACTAAGTTTATCACACAGTCTCTCACTAGGTAACAGGACAGAGAAATAATGAAAGGACCCATGTGCAGTCAGCAAATACAGAAAATAAAACATCACCATCTGGAAGTGAGGCACCTCAGTGCACCCCAAAAGAATCCACATCTTCACTTTCAAGTATCACTGTTACATACATGAAAATTAGGAAAGGAAATACCCAAAGCTCATAGTAGCAGGAAAGTGACATTGACTAAAGTGAGAAGCAAGTGACAATGACCAGAGATTTTAGGTGACAGTGCAAGCATGGTCATCATCTTTCAGGAAGGAAGAAAAGAAGTAGTAAATGAGTGTTTAAAAAAAAATACAAAGACAAACATCAAAAGAACTGTAAGAAAAATCTTATTCTCATAGAGTTTTTCCTGAATTTTGTGGAAAACAATGTTATCTGTATAATATTGAATTGGAGACTTTTTCTTGGAATTTTCCTCAAAAAGCAGTGATGCAGCAGCAGAATAACATTTTATGTCAGGTTCTGGAAGGGCAAGGACAAAAATGAAAAGGAGGAAATAGGTAATTAAGATCATGTAGCTGAGGAGTGTGCAGCACATTGTACAATTACAAACTACTACCAGTTTAATACCCAGAGGTTCCAGGTGGATTTGCCCACTGATGTTTCAAGGACTACCCTTTTTACATAAAACATTAAAAATCTTGCCTGGTTGCTCCATGGTCTGTTTAGCATGACTTTAGGGACTGCACAGCTGTTTTAGAATGTTTTTTCCACTATAATACATTTGCAAAATGATCTGGAAAATTCATGTTTCCTCCTCCTCCTGCTCCTCCTCCTCTTCCTTTTCCTCTTCTGGATCCTTTCCATGGGGTGCAGTCCTTATGAATGTATTGCTCCAGTTTGAGTCCCTCAAGAGCTGTAATTCCTGCCAGAAAACGTGCTTCTGTGTGAGCTTAACTTCATAGGCTACAGTTCCTGCCAGGACCCTTCTCCAGGGAGGGTTCTCTAGATATTTAACAATTATTACTCTACAACAGATATTCACAAAGCTTAGCAACTGCACCTGGTCAAGATACTCCAATAACTTCATCATGGACCGGTAGACACTATGGGCAGTTTGAGTGGGTCCTGCTGAAAAAAAGTATGGTTATAAGCAAAAAGTGTACCGGAGGAATTGTCTGCTGGACTGGGAAGGATGCCTGGGATTATATGCACCTGGAGGCTGTGGTTGCTTTCTTGCAAGCTGAACACATGAACACTTGGAAGAGGTTAATACTTTCCTCTGTTTTGCTTTCTCTCCTGCTCTCTTTTTTTTTCTTTTTTTTTTTTTTTTCCTTCCCCCTAAGCCTCATAAGAAGTGTGTCATTAACATTCATTTATCAGATCATGCAGTGCAGTGTCAGAAGCTTCTGGTACCATTTGAATATGAACCATTCCCACAGACCTCTTGACTCAAAATTCATGTTAACTTTACAGACATTCTCTGCACAGAATCATATATGCTCTGATATCTATTAAATTCTTCCAGCTCCTAATGGTAAACAAGACTTCTTCTACAAGGCGTTTGAACTATTAATAATATCTTTATGTTTTACAATAAAAAATTAAAATTATTTAGTGTTAGAATGGCCCTAACCTATTCACAAGAGAAACCTGGTGGAAGTTTAGTTCTTGAATCAAACTAGTTGATTCAAAAATTTCCAGGAAAGAATACAACGAACAATGTCTGACCGTATTTCTGTTATTTAATTAGGTCTCTTGCAATTTTGAACCTATGAATTTATGAGTTTCAAGTACCAATAAATGATTGAAACATTTGTATTAATTAAAGAAAAAAGTTAGCATTAATATAGATTTTCCTCCTGAAGCATCTATTTTCTTTTCCCCTCCATCTTGTTTCTTTTTCAGATTTTGGCTGAAAAACTAACAGAGAAAAAAATGAGCACATTCATTATCTTCATCAGCTGTAGGAAAGGATCTAGCTTTTCCTTATTTATGTTTACACATCCAAAATATTTTTATTTTTAGATGTCAGAAGTTGGAATTATCTTTCAGGTTTTTTTTCTTTAAATGAAGAGAAAAAATGTTAAATGTAGTTTGTGAAATGTTATGATGAGGGGCAAAAGGAAATAGCCTAAACAGTGCTTCTGCTAGTATTTGAGTATGTCTTTTGCAGTCAATATTGCTAATTGTAAAATGATTTAAAATGTGTCTGTCTCTTGTACAGGTCTCTAGTACCTTTTCAGGTGAAATGAATATATTGATACAGCATTTTGTGACTTGTTATTCTTGCTCTGTAAAGTTGTAATATATGGAAAATACTGCAGACTTCTATTCCCTGATGACCTATTGAGCGCATGAAATATTGAGAGTCTTTGGCTTGCATTTTAATAGCATACATCTAACCTACATTTGTCAGGCATTTGCTTGTGTGTTCAAACTGAATAGTGATGTTTTTAATTGTGACTTAATCAGAGAAGAATAAAATACTGAGCCACTCAATGCCCATTTTTCACACACAGCTTTACATTTTGTGGATAAAAATGTGGCCATAAAACTAGTCTTCTAGGTTTCTAAGCTTTGTAATCATTAACAGACATCTGAAAAATGGTTGGAAGCTACCTGGAGAATCTGAGAAAATAAAAGCAGCTTCTATGAAAAAATGTCCTGATTTCTCCAATTTCTGATTTTATGTAAGTTCAGATGTGGTTGGTTCAGCTACTGAGATTTTCACTGAGATGTTGCAGCCAGCTCAGTAGCACTACTGATATTCTGTCTCACCATGTTACACATCTGTTCTTTTTGCTCAGACACTACCCATTTCCTGGTTTGATATCATCACAAAAAATATTTGGAAGAGCTAGTTATGTTTAACATTAACCTTCTTAACACAAACAGCTCTTACTATTGTTTTTAGTACTTTAAAATGTAGATAACCAAGAGGTGGCTGTAGTCCATCCTGCATTTACTGTGTTTTATCATTGCAAGTACATGCTTGCCTTTCTTTGATAGTCTCAATTATTTCAAATCAGATACACAAAATATTTTAAAGTTTTCAATTGCCTGGCATTCTGAGTATTCGATCGAAGTCTCAAAGGTCTCTGTCAGAAGTAGAGAAAAGTAGGTATCTCCTTTGAATGCTTCATGATCTGAAGACAGTCAAACAGGTACTTAAAAAGACTGAGTCGGTAGGAGTGAGACCAGGCTAAGCCTTTGGTCCTCATGCACATTGGGAGGCCCCTGAGATTAATTCAGTTGGTTGGTGGTACTAACACAACGTTGTGGGTTTGATCCCTGCTACGGACCATTCACTTCAGGGTTGGACTCAATGACCCTTGTGGGTCCCTCCGCCTCAGAATATTCTCCGATTCTGTGGCAGGTTTATCCTGCTCTCCCTAGCTTAAGTAGCCCCATGTATAATGCTGTGTGGAGCCCTGTGGTGTGATTACATGCAGTTCTATGGCTTTGCGAGGTCCATGTCCCAAAAAATCCACTGAAGTTAAGAATGATTACTGCTTATGATCATTGCTGAAATTATCCCATGATAAACACAGGGAAGTCATTGAAGAGAAACAAAGATGGCCAGCTGACAACAGCGCCTACATCAGACATAAAGAATGAGTTTTTCTCCTCCCACCATAAATGTACAGTTTTTCCCTGTACAGGTTTAGCAGGGCAGTGTGTGGCTGAAGAAGCAGTTTATTTTCTCCTTGACCCTGTTTTTCCTCCAACATTTCTGCTTTATATTGAGCGTTTGGCTGAGCATGAGGAGGGGCTTCTCATGGGGAACCAGCTCATGTGAAGAGCAGAGCAAAGCTGGCTCACGTACGTGAAAATTCCCAGAGAGCTTTTTTTACCTCGTAAAGCAACTCATGCTGCACCAGGGAAATAAGGTGACAGGCTGGACTTTTTCCTAAAACACATAATTCCCTTTGGCTTTTGTATAATGAGGGCTGGATGGATGAGCCTTAAGGAATAAGACAGATCTGTCCTCCATTTGGGGATTCTGGAGGATGAAAAAACTGTTTCCATGTGTAGAAACCTAAAGACCACAGCTGACATTCTCAAAACACTGTCAAAGCCGCAGCAAGAACTTCCCCTAAAATAAAGCACCACAATAGGAGCTTCAGATAAGCACAGAAATAGCTATGTCAGGGAAGGTTCTGGTCACACATCAGGAAGAATTTCTGAAAGGCTAATCAAGGACTGGAATGGGCTGCCGAGGGAAGTGGTGGAATCACCATCCTTGGAAATGTTCAAGAAATTACGTGGTACGCCATACCACTGCAGTTTAGTTAACATGCTGGTGTTAGGTCAAAGATGGCCCTCAATTATCTTGGAGGTTTTTTCCCACATTAACGATTCTGCCATTCCATGACACAGTTCACATTATATTTGGCTCAGGCTGTGGAATGAGAAAAATTAGTGAACTGGTGCTAGAAGTTGATAATGCAAGTTATCTGGCACAGTTACACTTTTGCAATTTGATTTTTTTTTTTGGTTAGTCTTAGTATAAACCACTAATTTCCTGTGCAATTTAGGTGGATATCTGAGGCATGAGTAAATTTACTGATTTCTGTTTAGGGTCAGACCAGCTCCTTAATGAACATGATAATACAATCTGTGACACCATGGCTCCTGAAGCAGAGGTTTCTACATAGGGCTGCATTTGGGACAGGGAGTGCAGAAAGCTTTTGTGGAAAGCTGGGTGGAACATTTGCATCCTCAACTTCTGCATGCACAAACTTAAAGAGGACAGGAACTGAAAGGGGTGGGAAAAATTACACTGTACAAAGCTACTGCAGTACAGATATTCTTCTGATGGTGCCTGCTAGCACCACGAGTTTGCCTTTTCACAGGGAGGGAGCTACGAGAGGACAGGGCTGTCAGTTCATGACAGTACTCTCTACAGACATGTACTGTTAAAAATCTCACAATAAGTCAGGATATAATTTGTTCAGGGTTAATTTGGTTATTTCACATGGAAATAGGGACCTGTTAAGTTTGGGTTATCAGTGGTGACGTGTGAAATCATAAAATGATATAAAATCTCCACCTGCAGAAGGCAAATCAACAGTTTATATCTGCTAAATTGTTCCATTTTATCCTTTTTTCAGGATTGGATTATGGGTCTCAGTAGGTGGAGACCAGCTGTATGATCAAAATATTGTAGCCTTGGCTTGCAGCAGGTTCTCTCTTCCTTTTCTGAGTTTCTCTGAATGGAGATTTATTAGAATTGAAGCTGTCCGCAAGATCAGAAGCATTAAAGTAGGAATCATGACTTGCACTGTGTAAGTTATTGCAAATAGTTTCCAGTAGAATTAATAAGGTTGTGGCTTAAGTAAAACATAAACCTCTTCATTATATGTTGTTCTACTAGATTTTTGGTAAAAAGAAATTGGGATCAAATTGCCTGTGTTTTTAAATGATCACACTTCAAAATTTGTACTTAAAAGATATGCATAAGGTAATACCTTTTTGTCTTCAGATGGCCATAAATGCAAATTGCTATTTTTCCATATCAAATTAATTCAGATTTCTTTTCTTAACTAAGTTTTTTTAGAATTCTAAACTATGTAAAAAATGAAAGTACTACTTATTTTTACTTATAGCTTTGCCAAAACAGTGACATTAAAACGGCAATATAATTCATATTATCACAAGTATGGAACCATCAAATCCTATTCCCCAGGGAGCATGTGATGAAACAGTATTCATCTAATACCTAATGGTAATCCTATACAAATATTCTGGTGCGTTTTCTGTAGCATGTTTATGATCTTGTTGTGTCTGGTCCAAGTTTCTTGACATTCTGAGTACCCCTTTGGGGAAATATGACATCTTGCAGTAATGTACGCTATGCATGTCAAAAAACATCACCAATCTGCTTCTGCAACTCTGAGTTATAAAATTGGATGAGCAGGCTGCTCATTTTTCAACATGTGCAGGATGGTGATGTTTACAATACCAGCTGGAAAAGCAAGTACTTGCATAAAACAGTGCATGGAGACAACAGAACAGGAGGAAGAAATGAAAAAAAAATAGACAGCCCCACACTCAAATTTTATATATGAAGCAAGCCCCAAATATAGGAGAAAGGAGATCTCTGGTAGCATCCCTAAGCCTTACAGGCCAAAATAAAGTAATCTGAAATACTTCAGGTTCTGAAACATTAAAAGAGTGGAACATTGCTAATTCCAGGTTTTCCTGTTTATTAAAGGCACCCCTGCAAAAAAGCCCCAGTCTCCCTCCAAAAAACAACCAAACCAAACCAAAACCTACATAAGAAAAAATGAAAATAATAGCAAGAAATAAAATAACAGCTGGGAAAATATATAAAATAGAATGTGGCCTGGTTAGCTTCATGGAGTTTCTTTACTAAACATTAGGAAATACATTGCTAGATAAGGTAAATAAAATCTTGTATGTCTTTGAAGTAAGTCAGTCTTAGTTCCAGAGAGTTTGATAATTTCAGCACTGGATCACAAGTTCAGCTGGTTCAACTAAGGATCAGCTCTAGCTTGCTTATATTATAAAATAGGTCATGAAAAGGTCTGTCCTGATGTGATTATACTCCTTAGAATATTTCTACAGACTCATCTAGAGCTATTCCAGAGATTTCTATACTTCATGTAATCCACTATTTTTATATTACTCTAAGAATATTTAGAAAAAACATAAAAGAACATTGATATGATATTTTGAAAATAAAATGACATTTAACTACATGTGATTTTCAGCAGCTATCTAGTATTTAGATAACAAAACAAGTCAGAGTAAAAACTTCTGTCTTAAACAGCTTTTTCACAGGCTTCTGTGTATAAAAGGAAATATAAATTATCTCCTGAGTGATATATGTTCCCTTTGTTAGTCTAATTTTTGGCTGTACTTTCTTTTTTTTTTTCCCTTTTTGTTCTGAACTTAATTAGAAAGTAAATATGAGCACATGCATTAAATTTGTAGTGCCAACCATTTGAGTTCGGTGGAACACTTAGGAAGTATGACAGATTGAGCCTGCATATGTGTAGACCTATCTGCTCTCTGTTTTCTTCATTTATACAGGCTTCTCTCTGTACTGCAGCAGAAATCTCCTCTTCATGGTGCAAGACCACAGTGTAAGTCAAGCTGCCTAAGGAAAAAGAAAAAAAAAACAAGCAAATGGAGTAGGATAATATATTCCTTAGCATAGTGTTTTGTTGTTGTTACTGCTTTGTTGTAGGTTTTTGTTTATTTGTTTGGGTTTTTTTTTGGCAGTTAATTTTCTTCACAGTAGCTGATATGGTTCTGTGTTTTTGATTTGTGCTGGAAACAGTGTTGATAACACAGAGATGTTTTCATCATTGCTGAGCTCAAACAGTGCCATGGCCTTTTCTGCTCCTTGGTGCACCCCACCAGTGAGGAGGCTGAGGGTGCATGAGGAGCTGGGAGGGAACACAGCCAGGACTACTGATCCCAGTTGACCGAAGGGACGTTCCGTGCCATATAACACCACACACAGCCTATAAAACTGGGGGAAGAAGGACAAAGTGTGGGTTGTGCAGAGTTTTGGTGTTTGTCTTCCCAAGTCATTGTTATGGATGATGGAACCCTGCTTTTCCCAGGAATGGCTGAACACCTGCCTGCCCAGGGGAAGCGGTGAAAGAATTCTTTGCTTTACTTTGAGGCATGGCTTTTGCTTTCCCAATTAACCTGTCTTTATCCCAACTCATGAGTTTTGCCACTTGCCCTCTTCAGATTCTTTCCCTGGTCCCACTGGGGTTGGGGTCGTGAGTGAGCGACTGTGTTGGGTTGAGCTGTCAGCTGGAGCTAAACTGTGACACACAGCTAAAAACAAACTGGATATTTACCTGCAGTATTTAATAGCAGTGTTTAATAATTTACAAGTTAGATGGGAAATGTTTAGCATGTCCTGTGCAAGAAAGCATCCTCTTTAATTCTAGAATAATGGAGTGTCTTTTAGGGAAAATAAAATTGTTTAGCACATTTTGAAAACCCAAGAACTTTATATAACATCTGAATGAAGAATTAATTTAAATTCTAATTTGAAAACAAATAAAAAAGTACCACAAGTTTATCAGCCATATATATGTTGCAGGTTGCAGAAATTGTTCTTCTCAATTACAATAGTCAAAACACTTGCTGATCTTACACTGTCATTTCTGGAAACACAAGTATCAGCAGAGTGAAACCAAGCTACTGTCATTTAGAGACAATCTAAACATCATTCTGTATGAGATAATGTAACAAGTGGGGTAGTCTTTTGGACTTATGGTTTAAAAAATCATACAGCTTTTCATAGGAGTATTTTCCCTGTTGCATTTGGAAAAACTACTATAAAATAACACCTTCAGATAATTAATTCTTTGTCTTTGCTCTAAATGAATGAATATGTAACTATAAAAACCACTGAAAATATAATTCAATCAAATGGTCATTAAAAGATACAGCTTTAAGAATCAAGTTATCTTTTCAAAATGGGAATAGGATGGATATTTGAGACAGAAGAGAAAGAGTAAAAGATACAATTTTCCTTTGTTAAAACTAATTTATGAAATCAATAACTACACAGAGATTCAATACATTTGTGTAGATTAGTTACACAAATATTGACTCCAATTCAAGTTCATACACCATACTTCATAATCTATCAATAGAATATTTAGACATGATGGTGACTAAATCAAAGTATGAATGTTGGTTTTGACTTTACATTGAATGGCATCCCTGAAAAGGAATGATTATATATAATATGTTATTAAAATATATTTTCTTTCTTTTTTTGTTTTGTTTTTCTTTTTTTTAGGATGTCTTAAGACATATGAAGAATAAGAACAATGAAGTTAGATATCAGCCCACAGGAAATATATAGAGAGTCATCAGTTATGTAGAAAATTTCTGACTTTAGAAAAATATGGGTGATTAGTTCTAGAATTTAAAACTAAAACCCAAGAATATAACTAGACATAAATATCTACAACCTACAGAATGAAATTATCAGAAAACAGAAAAGCATTACAGTTAAAATTAGAGATTTGGAAAATAAAAAAAATGTATAATATTTTAAAAC
>WBMY01005020.1:0-18150 GCA_013397315.1 Donacobius atricapilla | reverse complement strand
AATATATATATTTTAAGAACTTTAAAACTTCATTTACATTATCTCTCTCTGAAAACACACAAATACTATTAGTTACTTTATATTTATAGACATATCTTTGAGATGTGTATGGAATGAAATTCAGAACACGTTATTCAAATAGAAGGACCTGCACTGAGATGAGAACTTAGATCTTCCCAAGACCTCAGGAGACAGGATTTTGTGGTAACAAGACTGAGCTAAGTTCTACAGATTTTTAATTTCTAAAATGGAAAAGCACACTTGTCTTAAACAGTAGTAAGTTTTCAGTATCATCCATCACTCAGCAACCCAATGACACATCATGGAATATTCACTATATTTTTCCCTGTATCATGAAAAAAGGTCATTAGCCCAACAGAACCACTTGAGGTAAAACAAAAGCAGTGATCAAGAACTCTAACATCAAACTCCTTAAACTGTCTTTTTTTTTTAGGGACTAAGAAAAGTATTATAGTTTAAGATCTGCAATCTATATGAATATTTCCACTTGAATGTTTTGAAAATATTTATGACCATTTTTTACTTCTTCCTGTGATTATTTTCAGGATTTTTACATAAATATTTGTAGGATCAGATATGAAAATTATGTTTTCCCTACTGGTTTGCAGAAAACCAAAAAAAAATATCTTGATTATATAGCATGTTTTGCTGATGAGAAGTAGGTGTCAGAAGAAAATATGATTATCTTTATAACTATTTGATATAGACTCTTTTACATTGTGTGGAAAGCAATTAGAGTTTAGTAATTGACTGATAGTTCTATAAACTGCTTGTAAAATATGAAGTGAAGTAATATAAGACTTCCACCTTTCCATTTATAATGGTAAACTGTTATAAAACCACGAACAAAAATGAATCAAAACCCTATCCTTACTTAAAATGCTGTCAGAAATAAATTGCTGCTCATATAATGAAAATCAAACATGAAATTAATTCAAGGCTTATAGAAAATAATATAATGAAACAACGAGGAATTAGTTCCCTTTTTTTAAAGCAAGATGCATAGGTTAGATTTTATTCTTATTTGGAACTTCCACAATCAGCAGTAATTCAGTCAAGTTCCATGGATGCAGCCTGCAATGGAACAAGATGAATACTGTAAAAAATTGCTGGCATATATATAATCTGACTTCATATGAGTGGTGTAACTTACTGCCTTGAACCTTACATGGAATGCAAAACAGATTAGGCACTGCATAAACAAGGTAAGAAACCTTTAAAGTTCAAGCATCTCATTGGACATAAAAAAAATTCTTTACAATACCTCACCTCCAAAAGCTGAGATGGAGGATATTAAGATGGTGGCCTGTAACTGGCGTATTTTAACTTTATGTGTATATATACTATGTTCATGTATATTATACATATGTGTGAAAATATTTGCGGATCTGTTCTCATTTTGCTTTGCTATGAAAAGTTTTGCAAGTCACTATGGCTCTAGCTGAAAGATTAGACAAATGTACTCAGAGAAGGAAAATGGAATATATTGGGGGAAAGGGAAAGAAGGGGAAAAACAAATATCAGAATCCGTAATTTTAAGAATTAAAGGGACTCTAAAAATGCTAAAGATTAGAAAAGAAGATATAGAAGAGTTAAGAGGCTATTTTTATTCTAAAAGCAATAAAGACATAATTAAATTTTAAGAGAGAGTGCCAAGGTCTTTGATCCATCCGTTACAATATCAATTAATGCCTTGTCAGGAAATAGTCCTAGTCTTTTCAACTTCATTAAGAAAAGATAAATACTTAACCCTCCAAAGCTATATTTTTTCCCCTAAAAAATCAGTTTGAATCATTAATTGTATTTTGCTAAAAAAATAAAACAGAAACTGGGAGGATTTTCAGTTTAATCAAAGAAACATTCCTTTGGTTTAAGTTGAGATGATTTTTTCAGAATTTTTATTTTACAATTTTTTGTTTCTAAACTCTTCTTAGCTCTCATATAGAATTAAAAAAAAATTTTTTGGAGAAAAAGAAAATTTACTAGATGTTTTCTAATTACAATGTTTGTACCTCCCCCATCACTAAAAATCTATTTCTTGAGAACTTTACAGTAATTACAAAAAAACATACAGATGATTTTTTTAAGTAGGAAAAAAAGCACTTCTTTAGTGAATAGTCTGGCATTTTCCAAAGTCTTAAAATTTTGACTAATTTTAATACGTCAGGTAAATAACAAATCATCCCTGTCCTGAGGCAGTATTACTACAGTATTACTATAGTGTTGAAGAAACTGTGCCAAAATGATGAGGAGGAAAGAAAGAGTGATTTATGTGGCACAGCTCTCAGTCTTTGAGTTCTGAGGTTTGATAGTTCCTATATTATAGTTATCTATTTCAGTATACAGTTTTACATCAAAGGAATTGAGCTCCTTGTAGTTGGTGCTTAGGAAGCAGTTCTGACTGCTCAAGTTTAACATTCTAGTCATGATGTCCTAATAAAGTCTAACAGTCTGTGAGACTAGAAGCATTTTATAAGATAATAGGAAAGTATGTGAGGTATATGAGGAAAGTATGTGAGGCTAATACGATGTATCAGTGCATCAGCACCTTTATTATTAGTTGCTGATGTATAATTAGCACTGCTAATAATAACGACAGAAGTTTTATCCCGTGTTTAGTGAAAAGTGTCTCCAAAGGCTGACAGGAGGACTTCTGAATGATCTAATACTGGAGGATATATCTTTATGACTAATAATTTTGCATGAGCATTGATAGGTGATGGAAGTTTGGAAACATCTGCCTTGAGGAGATGGAATACCAAAGCAAGTGGAATTAGCGCTTGGGTGTGCAGGAGGCTGATGAGTTATGAGATGTCTCAGTGTTCCATGGTTAGGTTTTATTTTGTAACTTATGAAGCAATCACTTTGATTTGCCAGATTATTTTAACTGTCTTCGTTACAGCTGCATCCTATCTCCTCAGCTTCTTGTGATGCATTTCTTTGCAGGTACTTAAAACCTTAATGTGCTGATTTCTGTATATATGACAATTGCATTCAAATCTTAGAATAATGGAGATAAAATAAATATCATAATTAAAATATCCCACAGCTTCACAGAAGGTCAAGACATATTTTATTTTATGGCTTAATCATCTACTATGCTGCAACCACTGAAAATCTAGACTAGAACCAATAAGCTGTTTAATAATAATGGCATAAGAAGACAAGCATTAAAAAACTGGATATGCTGCATTTGATATTCGCAGGGGTCTTACCATGAATATCTGGGGGATGGAACTTTTTTAATTTCAGACATTCTCCTGAATTCTCATTTGAATACAAACGAGAGAAATGCCTTGCACTTAAAAAATAATGATTTTCTTGGCAAAAGACATGTGTTGCAGCCTGTATTACAGTAACACCTGTCCTTTTCAATAAATGATTTTTACCCCTGAAACTGGGCTGTGGAGCCTTTTTATAGCAATAGCTTTACTGCCATTGATATACTGTTTGAGTTCTTTACTCTCTGTGCATCAGATGGCTGTTCCATGGATATCATGTTTTCTGCAGGACTGTTCACTTTTGAAAGAGTGAACAGTAAGAATTGAAGCAAATTTCTGTAAGATTAAGTGGGAAAGGAAAGAACATAGAATAAAAAGAAAATCCAAATACACTTTCTAAAATCAACAGAAGTTATTTAATTATTAAAATTATGGCAATGGGCCCAAGGGTGTACACATTGCCTGTGTATGTAAATTAAATCAATCAAATAACAAAGAATTTTAATTGGAGACAATATTAAAGAAGAAATTTCCATTCCACCTGTTTTATTAAGATATAAAATAATGGCAATTTCCAAACACATTACAAACCCATCCCACTGAATTAATTTTTCTTTGCTACTCAAATAGAAAATAGAGAGCACATTTTCCAAAGATGTAGCTTCATTAATGCCCATGAGCACTGTTATTGGGGTATTAAAGAGGACATTTTTAGATGCATAGGAGAGAGAAAGCAGTAACATTAAAACCAAGCACATTTTAACGAGTAAGAAATTGTGAGTATTACATCAAAAGTAGAGATGTAGTGTTTCAAAATACAGTGAAAATCTAGATCTGATTCTTGTTTTTTCAAGGTCATAATTTTTATCTCAAAAAGTATTTTCTTCTACACTCAAAGCCTAATTACTAATTATATTCTTCTTTGGCAGAAGAAATTTGTAATTTTTTGTTGTATTTTCATTGTCTTTGTGAGCACTATACCTTATTTAATGGAGCACTTTGAAGGCCCTTTTTTTTGATTGCCTGTTGTTAGATTGGTGCTGTTTGCTTTGTGTGGGATTTTGGGGTTTGTGTGTTTGATTTGGTTTGGGTGTAAGTTTTTACCTACTCTGAATATTTAACAACAACAAAAAAGCTATTTTTAGGCATGCAAAACATCACCAAGTGTAGCAGTGTGGATTTTTTATGTTTATTTGATATGTTAGAATGGTTTGTTCTANACTCTCTGAAGGCACCGCAACAACCAAGTGCTTGGAAACTCTCAGTACCTTGTAGTGTTTCTGAGGCTGTAATCCTGGACAGAACTTTGCAGAAAGCAGACGTATTGGTCAACTTGGTCCTGGATGTAGATCCGAGTATGCATCTCCATGTGGACTTAAAAAGCTGTGCTTACACTAAGCAAAACCTAATTCCATTACATTGCCCAGGCACTTCTGTGCTCTGGGCAGGAGTCATTCAGGAGTTACCTTTGGCCTTCCATCATTTTTGCAACTACTACCGAAGTCAAAAGATTTATTTTCAGGGACATGAAATTATAGAAGCATTACTTGAAATACTGACATCAACACCAAAGTCAGTGTGGCTTTTTCTTTCTTTCTTCACAGAAAGGAAGGCTGAAAAAGTCAGCTAACATTAGAGTCTGATCTGACTGATCTCAGTAAGAACAAAGTTTGAACAAATTCAGCTGGGAATTTGAATGTGAATGTCATCAAGTTTGAAATGACTACACCTACCTATAGGAACAAAAGATCATAGGACAGTTCCAGCTGGAAGGCTGCTCAGCAGTCTCCAGTCCTACCTCTTGCTCTCAGCAGGACCAGCTCTGAGGTCTGTCCTTGTTGCTCAGGGCTTTTATCTGGATGGGTCTTGAAACTTCCACAGATGGAGAATGCACCACCTCTCTGGGCAGCCTGTCCCACTCTGCCCTGTCCTCAGGGGAAAAAATCTTTTCCTTACATCCTGTCACAACTGCTCTTGTTCTAGTTATTTCTTGTCCTCTCACAGTACATCAGCATCAAGAGCCCGTAGCTGTCTCCTCAACAGCCTCCTACCAGCTGCTGAGGGGTTGCTGTAAGGTGCCTCCGAAGATATCCCTTCTCCAGGCTGAGTAATTCCTAGCCCTTCACCCACACCCCACAGTGCAAGCTCTATAGCTTCCCTCCCCACAGTCTCCCCACCCCTTCAATGTCTTGGTGTCTCTCTCCTGAACCTGTTCCAGTTAGCTGAAGCCTTGCTTGCACTGGGACCTGAATACCACCATATTCAGGAGCAGATCTTGATGCCTGGGGTTTACTCCTGCTGTGTCTCATCTCTAGAGATTCACCTGGGAAACACTAGCTGTAATTTTTCACAGCCTGGAGACCAAAACCACTGCCATGATCACGTGCTGGTCTGAACACTGCATGGACTGGAGTCTCATGCAGACAGCATACAAAGTTCTGTATAGCTGTAGATTTAGCCTCTAATAGCAACATAATCTTAGCATTTTTCTTCGAAGAAATTTTGCAACTGCCACTAAAATAGTCTTGGTTAGAGCACTGTGCCAGTAATGCCAAGGTTGTGGGTTTAATCCCTGTATGGGCCATTCACTTGAGAGCTGGAATTTATGATCCTAGTGGATCCCTTCCAAATCAGAATATTCTGTTATTCTGTTTCTGAAATACCAGGATAATTAAGTCAATTAAGTTAATTAAACATGTAGCACAGTATCTGTATGGGAGTGGTAGGAAACACTGCCCCACTTGGTTTCAACAGCTCATGAAGATGGTGATAGAATACATACCTTGGGCATATCTTACATTGTAACCTAGGACAATATTGAGTTATAGGTATATCTGCCATATCAAAATCCAGTACACTGATAACCAAAGCTATAAGATTAAATTATGTCTAGTGTGCTGTACTATGCAGTAAGGATGGCCAGTTTTACAGCCTTGCATGACATTAGGGTGAGAATGGTATATGCCTTCATTAACAAATCTATTTTTCTTGTCAGTATCCCCTAAGAATTGTTCAATAGAAGACAGATCTCTGAGACACCTTATTCTTTGTTCTACAATACCCTATGGGCAGCAGGATGTTCAGGCTTGTATTTTTATTCACCATTCTGAGCAATAGTGGCACAATCCCATTAGAGCGCCATTGGTTTTTTGTGACTCCTGACTCCAAATATTATTTCAATACTGCATATAGTGTAATACTGTACACTACAGTGCTGTGTAGTATGTAGTACTAACATCCTGCAGGTCTATGAACTTTGCCATGTTCTGTGACACAGCAGAGAACCATCTCTCCCATTAGTGCTGTGGCTGTCTCCTTCTCCTGTTTGGGCTGTAGTTGAAAAGAAGGAGGCAAAGAGGTGTAAAGAAGAGGTGCCTTCCCAGCCATCATGCATCAGTACATGCCAAGAGAACAGCTGCTGTTTTATAGTTATTCTTCCTTAGAGAATCTGGACCAGGAAAAGAATTAAATGATTTCATAGTCTGTAGTATACCACAGGTCCTTATTTGGCCACCTATCATCCTGATGGTGGTGACTAAAGGCAGGCATTTAGGAACAATGCTAAGAAACAGAATTATTTGAAAACTTCCTGTATTATTCCTCATGGGCAAAAAAATACTTCAGGGATTTTCTGAAGTGGACAACCATGTTTAATAATCACTGATAATCCTTCATTTGGTTAAAGCCTTTTAAAACACATTTATTCTTTTGTTTTCTAAAACATCCATTGCAAATGAGCTCCACAATCTAATTATGTTTCTTTGATTTAGCTGCCTGTTCCCAGACGTCCTACTCTACAGTTATCCAGAATTTCCTGCTGACATTAGCTGTGCAGCTGATGTTCACAGAGGAGTAAAAGACTTTTGTAATGATCATTAAACTTAGCATTGGAAGTTATTGCCTTTTATCAATGGGAGTGTAAATGCCCACAAACCCCAAGAAATATTATTTCTGCTTATCTTAGGCTACTGAAGACATAGAATGTTTAAATAAAGATTGTGAAAACCATTGCAGGTGATGGGAACCCTTTTCAATTCAGCAGGTATTGTTTAACTAACGCTATCAAGCCGTGCAGCCTGGAGACCTAACTGGAACAGATCACTGCATTTTTTATGCTAAGCTTGAAATGGATTCCACAGAATCAAAAGTTCAATTTCTGATAGTGCCAGTTAAACCTAGCAATTTAACAGAGACAGAAAAAAAATGGAATAGAATGTAGTTTGCTGTGTTATAGGTCTTTCAGTAAGACCTCTATGATTTTTTATGTTATATGGTCATAAAAAGGATCCCGTAGCTGTTTTTTGTAGCTGACAGAATTTATTCTGCTCTCCTTGGAATAATTTTCTCTCCTTTGAACATTATGCAAGATAGTTCATACAGCTCAGCTGCTGCCCTCTAATTCCAAAACGGGATATACTTCTTCAGTTCCACATGTTTACAGCACATAAAAGATTTGCAAACATTTTTGACACAAAAAGATTTTGAATATAGATTATTAAAATAATTATGAATATTTTATTCATAATAGATTCATGTATTTCTAAATGCTTTCAAAACGCCAGTGGTTGAGGATGCTGGTTGATACTGTTGTTTTATCAAATGTTATTTTCTCAAAACCGAGTTCTGAACTGAAATGATGACTGAATCTGGTAAGTTAACTAAATGAACAGGTGTTTAGCTGGCTGTAACTACAGCTCCCTCATCTTGGATACCATCTCCAAGAGAACTTTAAGACAGCTGAGGTCTATGCTATCCTCTTCAGAACATCACCTGCAGGGAAAATAGCAGGAGTGCATCATTGCTACCTCGTGTAATAGTAATGTTGTTTTGTACGGTTTCTTGGCCTCCACTGTGTTCTTTAGAATGTGATGAGCAGCTAACCCTAAAGGAGAACACACCAACATCGTCAATTCAGCTACTGAGTTTTATTCTTACATGAAAAGAGTATTTTAATGCCCTGTAGCTTCAAGGCCTGTAGCTTTGAGTCACTTGACCTCATTTCTTGACCACAAAAATCTGAGTAGAGCAACCATCTCAAATAAACTATTTGTAATAAATTGTTATCATTAAGGGTCTTTAAGATATGACTAATTGTTTTTGGCTTATGAAAAACTGCTAAAACAAATATATTTCACCAACATCTGCTAAACATTAAGAATTCAGAATATTCACATTGCCAAATTACACAGAGCTCATATGTCAGCATGTACATACAAAAACTTAGATGGGCTCAGACAGAAATACACTTTATCAAACATGAACCTCCTAACTTTTCTGTATGTAGTGATTTATATATAATATTGATTTTATTCTAAGTGAAATTTCCTTAGCTAGTTCTAAGATGACAAATGTCATTCGTCTAGTGAATATCTCATGGCAGAAAGAAAAATTTCATTTTCTACCTAGATGCAGTGATGTCCTTGTGTACACAACAATGTGAGTTTACAAAGAATACAAATGAAAAATAGCCAGAAATTGACAGCTTGAGCACCAGTAAGTATTAACACCCTCCTTGCTAATTGCTGCCATCACAAATTAATGGAAGCCTTTTAAATCTCCTGACAGTGGTTATGTAACATTCTGTGGTTAAGGGAACTCAAGTCAGTACATAACAGATGCCATCATTAATATGCAACTACATATGCTTCCTGTAAACAAGTTTTTGTGTAATTTTTTTTCTTTCCACCCTCTTTTTCTTTATTATTTGAAAATAATTCTTTAAAATCCTTAGCTTCATCTTTTCCATCCAGGTGTTTTAAAGTTAACCGTTTTGACCCTTTGCCTTTTTCCATGAGAGAACATATTTGGACAGTATTGTAAAGATATGCTGAGTCTATTTTTAGTACAACCAGGATTATTTATAGTTTAACAGTTTCTATGTTGTTACTGGACCTTTTTTCCTCCTCTTTTCCTAGAAAACTTTGAAAACAGACAAAAACTTTGGGAAACCAAATCATCTGTTACCCCTGTTTAATTTCAGACTTTTTCAAGTGTTAAAACTGACCCTGATTTTCTGAATTCTGTTTCTTCATTGAATTACTTTTTCTTCTTCCAAATCCTTATGGGTTTCATTTTAAATAAAATTAACTGTTCACTTATGGTGTTGCCTGACTATGCACATGAAAAGTCACTCAAAGCAATAAATCTATCTTCACTTTCTGTCCAGTGTCAATAATTAAGCATGGCATTGGAAGGAGGGATCAATTAAAAAAAAGTTAGTAAAAAACTGTATATGAATAAGAGATTATTGTTACAGGTTTTCTGCATTTTTCATTTCTTCCTTTCTTTGCATACCTTTTTTCATGTCCCCTCTCTTCATCTCTCCGTCTCTTTTTTTTCCTGTAAATGGGGACATCTTCAACATTGGTTTGTGATGGATTCCTTTCACTCCTCACCCTGAGCTCTTTTCTCTCACTAACCAGGACAGCAGGAGTCTAAAACAAGGCAGAGTCTAAAAGTGCCCTCACGACAAAGATACACACACCCTCTTTCTCTCTCACAGATCACAGCTTGGTCTCTTCTGTCCCTTTGCATCTCTCAACAGTCTCCAACAGGGAATTGATGTCACTTCTCCTGGCAAAAAAAAAAAAAAAANAAAAAAAAAAAAAAAGTTGATGTACATCTGCCTTAGGGACTTGGGACTTATGCCTGAGTCACTGATGGGAATGTGACGGAACATCAGTGAATTGGAGGGGACATCTCCAGAAAGAGAACTGCACATGAAAGTTTTCCACCTTGCACATCGTCACAGGTTCAGAGTTTCTCAGGTCACCAGAGGTGTTCTGGTCTTTTCATCTCTCCTGACTGGTGTAATGGAGATTCCATGAGCAGTGGCTTGGAAAGCAGATTGGATTGGTGAGAACCATATTACAGAAATATGTCAGCCACTTCTTTTTTTCACTGAGCAGATCAAATGAGTTGCTGTTGGGTGATACGCCATTGAGACAGAACCCAGCCTGTCCTGCTCTTTGTGATTGTTTTGCTTCAGATGCTCAGGGCTTGTGTTTCTTTGCAATACTCCACACAGCCCTTGTTTGCTCAACTCTTCCTTGTACCACATCTGCCTGTCCTGTTTCTTCAGTGCCATCCACAAACCTGGTGAATGTGAATTCAGTCCCAGCACTAAGATAATTTACAAGGACGCTGAATAGTATCTGATCCAGGAGAAACTCCTGGAAGTCCCTAAATCGGATTTCTGCCAGTGGGACACTCACTCTTTGGGCTTGGTAGTTTAGATAGTTTCCCCCCAAATAGTGGTTCATCTGTTTATCAGAGAACTTGACAACTTGTTTATAGGGCATATTGTGTGAGACCAGGTCAAAACCCTTGACAAAATCAAGGCAGATTGTTATGGTAGGACACAAAATAGATTGACTCCATATAGTTGTCAGAAGAGAAAGAAAGCTTTATTTACAATTCCAACAGTTTCTTTTATAACATGCTGTGCTAAAAAAGTATATTATTGGTCCATGGGACTGACACTTCTCTCCATTGGTTAAGTAATAGGAAACAACACCTGGGGACAGTTGTTATGGGAAAGGGAACACTGTTTGCTTAACCTGTTTTAAGAAACAGAGAGAGATGTTTTGAAAAGGGAAAAACTGTTGACAGCTTTCCCTTGGGAAAGGGGCTAGTAATAGTTAGCAAGCTAAAATTCAGACTCAGAAATGTCGAGCCCACAGCAGATGACATCCACAGCTCTATCCTCATTCACTCAGCAAATTGTTTCATTGCAGAGGCAATTAGGTTGGTCAAGTATTATTTAATTTTAGTAATTCTGTCTCTAGCTTCTTCCAGTCATCTGATCTTTCAGGCTCCTGAGAGGTCCTTCCCTGAGGACATCTTCTTGTGTTTTCCCAGGAATGGAAGTAAAGGTGATTGTCTGCAGTTCCTTTGACCTTTATTTTTTTCTCAATATTTGTAGTTGGGCAAAATATCTGCCCTTTTCTGATTACTTGGCTTCTCTTGATGCCATGCTTTTTAAAAATAATTGATAGGAATTATTTTGTTGTCATGTCAGCCAGCATTCTCAGCACCCTTGGATACATCTTGCCTGGTCTCATGAATCTGTCTGTATCTATTTTGTATGGGTGGTCCCTGACTCAACTCTTCTCTGTCATCAGTAGCTCACCATTTCCCTTATTTCTGCTCCTTGGTGTTAGAGACATGGGACTAAAGACCGAGGTGAATGAGGCAACTCTTTGCTGTAGTATTTGTGACTGACTTGCCAGTTCCAGTTGACATTAGCCCTTTATCTTCCTTGCATTTTTATTTTACATTAGCATTTACAGATTACTTTCATGTTATTCTTTATATCTCTTATCATCTGGAGTTGCAACAGAGCTTTTTTTTCTCCTTCCTGCATGGTTGCATGCCCAGCTGATATTTCTATGTTGTTGTTTTGGAGACTTTACCTTTTACCATCTCTCTGTCTTTTCTGTCTCTGAAAATCTGTCCAAACCCATTTGTCTTGCAAGACAGACTCCTAAGTGATCTCTGTGCACTATTTCCTGAGCATGCTGGGATTTGCTCTTCTCAAAGGCTTATTCAGTCCGTGTCTTCCTCACCCTCAGGATCTTAAGCTACACAAACTTGTGATGACCACATTGCCAAAGCTGTCATTTATATGCAAGTGTCTATGCAAATATTTGCTACATGTCTACAGCTGTTCTCGTAGTGCACCACTCCTACCTAATAAGTATTTGCTGGGATTCATTTTGGAAATTGCTAGCAATGCATTCCAGAAAACTATATTGCTTTTATAGTGCTGTGTTGCTTTCCAACAAATATCATGTGGAAGTCACTGTGAGAACCAGAGCCAGGAGATGTGAGGTAAGACGCTGTTATGTAAGTGTTATGTATTAAGTTCCCTGGTAGCAAATGATTCTGCTGACTCAGACTTGTGACTTCAAGGTCCCTGTTTCTGAAACTGAATGCTACAAAATCATACCTTATGCTCCAGTCTACAATTGATATATCAAAACAGTCCTTCTCACTTCTATGTAGCTATCTTGGCTTCCTGCAGGAGTGAGATGGAAAAGATGAAAGACCAAGACTAACATTTGAGCAGCAAGAGGCATACAATATCTTGATGGGCAGTAGTTTTCTATTTTCTCATCTCACTTTGTCCAACTCCTTTTCTTGTGCTTATGCAGCAGACCACACACACCCTGAGCACATACACAGATGCCACATGGTCACCTCCTAATGCACTCCAACAACAAGTGAGCACAGTAGGAGTTTCACTTCACTGCATTTTCAGCAGCACAGCATTGTTTATTCTAGCTTTGAAGGTAGCTGTGTAACAAAACTTTTATACTTTATCCATAGGACTCATCTGCACGGCAGTGGCAGAGATTTCTTTATCATACCTCAGCATGTGTAGGGAATTTCTTTTGCTTTAAGTGTGTATGTAAATATTAAGTGCTATTAGTATATTTAGATAGTACATGCTTATTTTACTTATCCTACAATATGTAAATTTTAGAGATTAATTTTCCTACTTTACATGAAATTCTTATTTTATGTGGGTTTTGGTTTTTTTTGATTTCTGAGTTATTTTAAAAACAAACATTTAAGTGTTTCTGCACTTGGTGACGAAGCCCATGTCTTATGTCTCTGAATGGAGCAATAATTTTTGTAAAGAGCTAGGTGTCATGTCGGTAGTCAATTTGAATCTTTGTCTACGCATCTTTTTAAACCCAATTCCAATAGTCTTGTTATGTTTGTCTTTTTTTCACTTTGGAACAGATTGCCAATCATAAAATATATCTTTACAGGTGAGAAATTACCCGTAGAAAGCAAGCTGATAGCACTGAATGTGTCTCACTTGTGACCTAAATCTACTCATAATTCGCCTCCAGCTTGGAAAGCTTAAGCATTAACCCACTGTGCCATGTAACCATTCTCTACCTCTGGCAAGCTAGTGAATGATTCGGTGGTTTTCATGGCTTCAGTTCAACATTCTATCTCTGCAGCTGGAGACACAGGTTTAAAATATTGCAAGCGGAACATGCTCACAAAAGCTATTGGTCATTAATGCAATGTATTTGCCGTATTTTCTCCGCAATGGCTTTTCCCCCATAATGTCTTAATTTTCAATTATCAATTGTTCTGATACTGCAGTATTAGTAAAATAGTCTGTAGGAACTAAGAGGTGACTTCACTTTATTCCAGTATGATTTTGACCTCCACAGAGAAAATATATAGAGACTCTTCAAGCACCTATGAATAAATCATTTCCCATAACAAAATGAGGAGAGAAAATATAATTCTGATATTAAATTTAATCTGTTCCATATAAATCTGATTTAGTCTTTTCTGTATGTAATACTGTGGAAATACTGGGATCACTTTGGTAACTATGCAGCACAGAAAATAATTTAGATACTCTATCCATCCAACCACACATACCAGTATAAAGAGAAATATTCTTGTTATTTCAAATCAAATACATGGCATGAAAAAGAACATCTGGTGTTGAAAAGAAGGAGAATTTCAAACCTGCTTTATTGGAAATAGTCAGTGCTTTCCTAAAGTCAGAGCAATTTATGTTCATAAGGCTCATAGACCTGGGATTCTTCCCAGCTGCATTATCCTGTGCCTGCTCATTCCTGACTTAAAATGGAAGCAAAGAATGTGTAGTAATTATGCTGAATGTTATTTAAAAGTAGCCGACACTGCACATGAGGCCATGAAGTTTACTTCTTTCATTTATTTCAAACTCAATTATGCAGATATAAAGAAAGTGCTTAAGGCTGTTACCTGTTTTAGTCTCATTGATTTCCAAAGGAGAGAGGGGGTCTAAATTCATTAGAAGCTTATGGGACTCTTGTTTGTAATCTTCTGTGATTATATAGCCCAGAAAATTGAGGCACATTTTATTCCCATAAAAAATGGTTGTGCAGCACACCTGTTGAAGATTTTTCTCTACAAAAAACAAAGGAGTGAATGTGTCAAAATTTTGTATTAATTCCCCAAATAATATGAGGTTTCCCCAAGGGAGAAAATTCTGCTGTTCATTTCAAAGTTATATAAAATACATCTATTTTTGCTTGCCACAGGCTCCACTCTGTGTTTGTGCCACTTTAAATTTAAGATTATTACCCCACTTTTTTTTTTTTTCAGATCAATGAATAGAGGCTAATGTTTATCTCAATGGCTACCATCATATATTTATAAAACCACCAATAAAAGTTAGTTTTTCTAGATTCTCAATGTCATAAATCCACCATATCATCATGAGCTTCCTCAAATTTTCCCAATTTGAGGAAAATTAGCATTGCTTTCAAAATGAGCATTAGCTAGCTTAAATGTCAAGAATAGATCAGTGTCTCTAACAAATGCAAAGATACTTAGGAAATTATTTTTAGAAGCATCCTAAACTATTGAATAGCTCGTTCAGCGTCACATGATGCAGAATATCTTGGTCCCAGATTGTCCTAAAATTCTACTTGATTCTGAGTGATGCCAGAGGTCTGATAGCCACAACTCATATTACTACTGCATTTCAGTAGTATTATTATTCAGTACATTCTTTGCTAGGAATACTCTTCACTTCAAACAAGATGAGAGGATTGGTAACCCATGGTACTAATATTCTGATTAGTAAGAAAAGGAATAGAAATGTTTACTGTTTTTTCTCTTTCTAGCCAATTAACCTTAGAAACTGAGTCCTTTTCTTCCTTTAGAATAGCTGTATTTGGATATTTTTTTAATACATTGGTTGTTTCCTATAATTCTCCAATGAATAAATTGTTACAAATGCTGTTGTCAGGCCATTCACATTTTCTCAGTATGCAGCAGGTTTTACATACACAGAATGTTTAATTAATTTTCTGATTAATGGGCTTCTTTTATTATGCTACTGCCATTTGGCAGCTGTTTTGACAAAACTGCCTTCCTCATTACAGAATTTCTACTTGTGAAAGGAAGTCAACCATAGCAAATGGGCTTATTGAATTATCCAGCTCACCAATTATATAGTATAAAATTATTCATCCTGATATAATTTGATCAGGAAAAATCATTTATCTTTAGCAACTGTGCTAAATTAGATATTATTCTGCTGGATAGGTGAAATTTTGCAAGTGTCTGTACTTAGGGAACTTTTTTTTAATTTACTTGAACATTAAGTTATTGCCTATTTTCTGATTTACTTTGTTACCAAAAAGGTTAGTTTCTGACTAATCACTCCATTGAGCCCAATTCATTTAAAGCTTAAAAAGCAACACAGCCATTTTAGAGAGGAATGCCAGATTGATACATATCATTGGCAATGCAATTTTTAAAGATCTGATATAAATATATTTTTATCTGTTAATAAATCAATGAATTCAAAATCAGTCTTGAAATTTCAACATTATTTACTTGTGTGCTTTAAATGTATTCTGGTGCTGTTTCTGCAACTTTGCAGTCAACACTGGTAATGCAATTTTTACTCCAATTTTATTCAACTGGTAATGCAATTTTTACTCCAGTTTTATTCAATCTAACACATTCAAAATTAACTCTCTTTCTATATATTTGCATCTTGTCATTAACCTCTCTTATAAAGAACTGATGCTTGATGCATGTAAAAGAAACAGGTCTAATGTTTCAAAAAACTCCAAAGGTCTAGTAGAATATTTTGGACTACTGTGAACAGTTGGTTAAAAATAAAAGTTTATTATTTCTTAACTTGAAAACCATCATAATTTACCTTATGCTCCACAATCACTTTTTCAGTGTAAAACAACCCAGAAATTCTTGCTGAACAGGAAAGATATGGTTTATTTGGGGTACACTCATCTGGCTGTAGATCAGCTCAAGGATTCTTCAGATATTTCATTAGAATCTGCAAATTTCCCAAAGCATAAATGAGTTCATTGTCTCCTCTTTACAGCAGGTTAAGCAATAGCATAATGACTCAACCTGTGTGCATGGACATAGGACTGATTCATCTTCCTTTGGTCTGATTATGGTCTTACAGAATTTTCTGGTTTTGTCTTCTGTGCCTTTGCAATCTGAACTGCTTTTTGATTCTTCTCTGCTTTCACCGAAGTGGACTCTCTGCCTCTCCACCAGGATTTATTATACTGTGTATAAGAACAGACACTCTGTTATCTGTCAGACCTTACCTATCATTCTCAATGTCTCATTCAACAGAATTTTTCAACAGAGAGGAGTGACAATTATCCCATACCACACCATGAAGTCATGTTTACCTGGAGGATAACCCTACGTGCACTTACCCTTTGGCTTCATTCTTGTTAGTGTCTGATTAACCAAAAGCATGTCAACCAGTGCTGGATATACCTAGGATGGTAGTGCTAGGATTCTACAGTGGTTATTTTGTGTGCCTGGCCTTTAATTTAGCTGGTGTCATTGTCAGCCGTGTCTTAGTTATTCTTGATACACATGTGTATGTATATAAGAATAGCTGAGCTGCTGGAGGCTACTGGCAATGAGATAATTATCATTCTTGATAGCCTGTACTTGTTTCAGGATCAGATTTTCTCTGTATAAGGATGATCAATAATTTCTGTCAATTGAAAGATACTCTCACCTTCATGTTATTGCCTTGACACAGGTGATAGATAGGTGACTGCTTCTACACTCTGGTTCCAGTCCAGTCAGTCACTCCCTTGTCCAAGCTGTCTGGATTACAGATCTGATGCAAGGTATATCCACCATGGCTTCCACTGAGGGTAATTGAGGCTTGCAAGGTTTTGCAACATCTGTTTTTCTTCCCACTGCTATCTGCAATGGTTTGTTGTTTCGGGTTTTCATTTGCTTATATGTTGTTTGATTGTTTGGTTTTCTGTTTTGTTTTCCTTTTCCTCACTGACTAGATGAAGATAAAGGTGATTCTGTTTTACCAGAGACAACTTTGGGTCTCATATCCTCATTCAGTGTTGCCCTGAAGAGCTGAAATTTATTAAGATTGATGAGAGTACAGCATTAATCCATGACTCTGAATATCCTGGTAAGTGGTTTGTAAAAGCTATCATTATCAGTGCTGGCCATTGCTGTTCTCAGAACTTGAAAGTTTTCTCGCAGGACAAACTGTCACAATGCTGTTTCTGGGGATATCAGTGTTTATGTTGCTGGCAGTGGCTTTGTAAGTTTTGCTGTGGTTCATACAGCCTTGTAGTCCATATTTTCTTGCTGCATTCTCATCCACTGTTTTCTCAGAGAAGCAAAAGTTCCTTAGTGTTGCAGGAAAATAACCAAATAGCAAGTTGGGAAATGAACAGATGTCTATCTCAATATTTATACAAGAAAGGTCTATCCATCTGGGTAGCTCAAAGAAGAGAGGGGAGGAACAGCTGAAGGATTTCATAGGAACTGAGAATACTGCTGCACTAGTACAGAAAAGAACAAAATTATTAGGTAGCTGTGATTATTTATTATCTACATGTGGCATATTCGCTATAATGTTTAACTTGTAAGAAAATTTCTATTGTAGGCAAGTCTTACTAACTGGAATATGAAAAATTAATTATACTTTGGTGGAGTTGGTCCTTTCTCCTCAACTATTTTTTGTTTTCTGCTGTGTGTCTGTTTACTTACCTGTATATAGACCAAGTATAGAAAAGTCAAAGAGCAACAAAACAGAAGAGTTGGTGCCTAGTGAAAATACATTGACAATGAAGAAGTGAGTATCTGTGACCAATAGCTTTGGAGTGGACAAACCAGTTGTGTCATGGCCATGCTGCTTTGCTGTCTTGAATCAGGTGACTGTGAGTTCAGTGACTGAGCCTGAGAAAACCCATGGGTGCCTTCAGTGTCTCCCATAACTGATGTGTACTTTTGGCAATTCCATACGTTTCCTGCAAGTACTTGCTCTTTTTGCCTTGAACAGGGGTTTAAAAATTTTATTTATCGGGATTTGTCAGTCTAGATCCTTCCCTTCCCCTTCCCCTTC
>WBMY01005018.1:148236-186259 GCA_013397315.1 Donacobius atricapilla | reverse complement strand
CCCCAGCCTGACACTGTTTTGGATGGTGGTGACAGAGTCGATGATTTTAGAAGTTTAGTTTTTCGAAGATGTTTGTCTCTCTTACCTTAAATACATGGAACTGACTGTCCTCAGATACTGGTCTTGTTCAGAACTTGGTAATTTGACACTTCCTGTATTTCACTTTCATCGCCTGGGAGACTAGTGAGGTGTGGAGAAAATTGACCAAGTCTGATTCATGCTTTTGAAGAAGCTGTTCTTGACTTAGATGAAACTTTACTAACGTTCACTTCTATTATTCAGAAATGTTTGGGGTCAAGTTTTGAAATTTTTAGCTTAATTTGCATGTTGATTGGTTAAGGACACTGAATTTGGCCCCAGCACTCATAGGGACCTATAAAGAATGACAAAAGATACCAAAATATGGTAATCACCAAAATATGGTAATCAGCACATGATACAAAAATGATGCAAAATAAACGTGATTTTGTCAAGTATTTGTGAATGGAAGTTTGTTGTATGAAGAAAACTTTGCATTGTTCTTGAAGAGGTTTCAAGTAAACATCTTTCTAAATACAAATGAGATTTTAGGTCCATTGCTATAGCTGTAATCATGCATTTGAAAATAACACCTGGAAAGTTATCAGTTGTTTTAATATCATTGTACTACTAAAATATTTAATTCTTCAGTGTCATGCTTGGGTTCTCAGAGATGTTGCACTGAATAAATGGGCAAACATTCGTTCTCAAACTGAATGACTTGGGTGATGTACAGGAGTTTTTCTTAACATAAAATAAAGCCCTTGGCCTAATTTGTGGATAACATTACAGATGATTTTACTGGAGACAGGGAGGTGTTGGTGACAGCATGTATGGTGCTCTTTTTCAAGAGGCCAGGAAACCTGAATAATTTCACCTTCTGAAACCTTACTTCTGGAAAATTTCTAAGTGGCTAAAAGGGGCTTCCAAACTTTGTATCGCTAAACTTGTTATCTAGTGTTCTACCTCCAGGAGCTTTAGTGCAGAGGAAGAAAAGTACCTTGAATTTTAAACCACTTGCTTTTCATTAAGAGAACTGTGGGTAGGAGAAACGGGGACATAGAGTTATTTCTTAGACAGCCCTGAGCAGTGAGGGAATGATGAAGGTTCCTTGCTGGGACTGCAGTCTACCAGGTCAGTGTTATATCCTCCCATCCCTTCAGAACTGGGAGGCTCTTGTGAAAAAATTGTAAAAAACCTTGTGAATCTTTTCTTTGTTTCTTTAAATGGTTTCTAGACATTTGGTCTCCAATTAAAGGTGATAGCATATCAGAATGCTGTGATCTGACACTTACAGCCTAACTATATAAAGCAGTATTATTTTTAGTATTCTGTAGTCAGTTTATTGTGTTTCTATAATGAAATGTTTGACCTTTCTGCAAAAAGTCTTTTCAGACTATCTGCAGAACTCAGAGGAAGGACTGTATAGACAATTTTGTCCTACTAATTTGCCAAAAGCATTTAAGCTCCGGGCTTATTTTACTCTAAGAAGCCACCTATTTCTTAAACCCAGGCGGTCATGTTACATAATTTTTTTTTTCACTTACAGTTTCAAAAGAGATTCCAAGCAAAGATTATAATCTACTTAATTGCAAAATGTAACACTTGATTTTACAATGGTCTGTATAACATAGCAATCCCTAATACACCCTGAATATAACCTGAAATGAACGAGTAGAGAGACATACAAGGAAACCACAAAATACTAGTATGCAAGGCCTTGGCTTTTTTTGCTTGCAAATTCACCAGCATTTGGAGTAGAAACCAGGAGGGATACCATGGAATGTCAGCTGATGCAAAGCCTTCTGAGATAACAAGAGTCAGAGAAAGAATGTTTTGGATTTATGGACCTGGTTTTTTTTAAGCATGGCCTTGCTGTAGCTTTGTCTGTAGTCATGGCAAACACTACTGACTTTAGATAAAGGCAGATCATTGCATGGACTCATGTACTAACATAAATGGGCTCAAACTTCTGCCTTGGGAGAAAGGCTAAATAATCATAGTTATTCAGCTTGAGATAATTTCTATTAATTTTACTGTTAATTTATTTTAAAATTACATTTCTTTCTCAGTCTTGACATAATGCATCTACCATATAAACCTGTGCCACCCTGTAGGCAGAATGTTTTTGTCACTCCAGTGTCATGAAGTAAATCATGAAGTTTTCACTTTGTTGAACAGGATAATTTAGACTTGCTCTTATAGAAAGTAAAAATATGTTAAGGAGGTTTAGGAATATTATTGTTGACTTTGAATTCTTAAAGAGCTCATAAGTACTTGCATCATAAAGAACTCAGAGTGTACTAGGCTTTAAGGTGCCTTATAATTATTTCTTTCATGCAACAGAGCTGAAACTGTAAGTTATTTACCTTGAGTAGTGAGAAACTTAAACTAGCATTTATCTGAATTTACAGATATGGTTTCAAAGTACTGGTACTTGTGAACATAAGTGCATTCCCCCAGCTTTGGCGAATGACAAAAGTGAGAACTTCCGATGTATGTGGTTGTCAACAAATATCATGACTATTTGGACTAATTTCTTTGTATTTTGCAAAGAAAAAGCATACAGCAGGTATTTTATGGAGTACAGTAATGACAATGGCCAATTCCACTCTCCAGCAGGTCCTGCAATGTTGTTGAGTGTATCCTTGATCCTAGTTAAAGATTCTCTTAGGGTTTCTCTTATTCAAGTAACAATGGCGAACAAAGATGGAGATCTGTGAAGGCTACTTAAATGGTTTTCCTGGGCTAATGAATTTGATGTTATGTAAGATTAGCTGTGTTGCAGTGAGTCTAGTGCAATGTTCACGTTTCCACATTTTCCTCTTAGTTAATTTTTGGAATAGATCCCTTGAAAATGTAGCAGTGAAGACTATTCTCCATTCTAATTAATTTTCTCCATTTTTCTCCCAACTATTCCCTCATAAACTCTTTGTGAAAATTCGTACAAGTTCATTAAGAAGTACAGAGATAAATTTTCTTCCCTAGACACCCCTGAAGATTATGCATAACATGTTGTGCATTTGATCTATCTAGATACGAGATGAGGATTTCTATGGCTAATGTTGGTCATGTGTTAGTTTTCAATGTCTTGGCTTATTCCCTATTAAATAGGTCACCATTTCCTTCCCCCTTTTTTTTTTTTTTCTCCCCCCTTGGCGTGTGGCTATTCTGGGATTCTAGTACAGAATGTCTTGAAAAGAGAGAGAAATATTCTGTAGCTACAGATTTTACTTAGGAAATACACACTTTTTGAGGTAAGGGCTGTATATGTGTCCTGGGGTGGCTGTATGGTCTGGTATCACTATTGTCTGGGGTTTTTTGGGGTTTTTTTGTCTAGATAAAAGTATAATTGAATGTATATTCACACTATGGGTCATTGGGGTCTGCAGAGAGGAATCCGAACTGTTTGTTTAAATCTCAGCATTTGCTTGCTTAGTGGGCAGGTTTTGGCACATGGAATCAGTAGTGTGTGTCAGGTTCGAGACGATGGATTGGTTTGTCTTAGTGGGAGCCATTACCATTGATTGAGAGCATAATCCTTCCATCAAGTGCGAGCCGGAGAAACAAAGGAGCTGTTACCATCTATCAGGCAGAGGTTTATTTCTTACTGTGTGCCAGGTTTTACATAGCAGAGCCTAATAGCTTCAAAGCTCTAAAAATAGAAGCTTTTTTAAAATATATATGATATTTTATTTCTGTATTTGAGTTATGCCAAAGTTGCACAAAACAATAATACTCGTAGATCAGAATATTCTCGGAAATGTGTAGGCATAGCTGTAATTTGCTGGTAGACCTCTGATTCTGAGTTCTCTTGATAATGGAAGACCATTACTAGTTTACTTAAAATCTCTCCTTTTTCTTGGGGTATTTTCAGTGGGGGGCATTAACAAAGCTCAGGGTTTAGATTATGAAAAGGGTTTAGATAAAGAAAACAACAGTAGCTGTGTTGCTGCCTATCAAGTAGCAGCAATTATCTTAATGTGTGTAAAGGGAAGAGATGGCTTGTGATATAAGAAGGGGATTAAGTGGTAAGGAAATAGGGAGGAGCTCTTCCAAACCCCAAAACTTCATGGAAAAGTCTTGATAGAGTAAAATGAAAACAGGAAAAATTGTCCTTTATACGCTGGTGTAGAAAGAGGTGAGGAAAATGGTCATGAAAATGGTTTCTGTCAGCAATATCTTCTTTTGTTAATCCTTTTTAGTTGTTTATGTTGCTGCACATATTTTATAGAGAGAAAAAGGAGAGAACAGGGCTGAAACGCATTGAAAATGAAATATTGGAATATTGAGAAGGTGCTGCTTCACTAAATACTTCTGTTGCCAGAAACAGTTGGTTTTATTAGTTTCTCTGTGTCATAAATGCATATGTTCCCTCACGTAAAACTGCATTTCTCAGCAGATAGTTTGAATTTGGCTCCTGTCAAATTATGTGCTTATACATTACTGACTCATACTGAAATGTGTCTACAGAGAGTTCTGTGAATGCAGAGCAGGTGATGTATGTCTTAGAAGTGAGAACTTCTTTTTACTGAAATCCTTGTTTCACCTTTTCCTTCAGTTACTCTTTGGAGTAACATCACAGGATGTTTTTGAACTGAACTAAATTACGTTAGTATGGATTTCCATTTTTTGTTACTACATGTCTCTAATTCAGGCATTTCCCTTTCTTAGCTTAGAGGTATATGAAAATAAATAAGAGCTCCTATGTCCAAATAAAATACTTATTCTTGAGAACCAAAATGAGTCCTCCTATTGATACTCCACATGTGGATTGAAGTTTTCATGCTGGTTTTGCTAGAATATATGTAGCCAGATGAAAAGATTCATCTAGAACATATATGCAGGAATATAGAGAGTTTGTAATTATAAGATAGTTCACAAGTAAGAAATTATTATGTATATTTATATATATTATGTGTATCTGTGTTATACATCTCTAGAAGCATGACACAATTCTCTTTAAGGTCAATATAAATGGTTTATTAATTGGATTGCACTTTCAGTGTGCTACAGTGTTGCAAGCTTAATTCAGTAGAAAAGTCTTCTTGTTTGGTGGGTGGTGGTGATTTTTCACAGTGATCACTACCTTCTGCAGACCAGGGGATGGTTGTTAGTAATTTAAAGAGATTGCCTTGGAGGTGATTTGTACTACTGAATTAATAATTATTGTCTTCTGGGTTTTATTTGGTTTTTTTCTTTAAGAAAGCCTTGATCTATAAATATTGAAGTGTTTTGGCTCTTGCCACAGAAGAAAAGATATATTTATCTTTAATATATTTTATGGGCAGTGTCTTGGTGCTAATGCGTGGGAATGAACATGAAGTGCACTTGTTAGCTCCTGCTATAGGCTGCTTTATTTCATAACTCCCCTATTGAAAATCACATAAAATCTTTATAGATGAGCCATGTAGTAGAATAAAAGATTTTTATGCTGTACTCTACAAACTTGCTACAAGTTTAAGCTGTTCCAATGGTTGTATTTGTGCTCCTTAGTGACTCCAAAGTCTGTCAGTGCATCATGACTAAATCCTTATTATTCCTCCCTCCCTTTTTTATCCTCATACATCATGCAACCCTCTTCAAGGTTTATAATAGAACTTTTAGTATTCAATCATGTTGAAGTACAGTCTTGTATAGTAATAATTCTTCTTTTCCAAAAGTAATCCAGATTCCTAGTAGACTTCTAGTGGTTAATGCTGTAGTTCTCTGCTAGTGCTTGTAAGAATTAAGTAAGCAAGCCTCAGTCTCCTCATTTCAGGGGATGGTGCTCATCCACAAGGAAATTTTTGTAATTCCCCTTTTAAGACATGGAAGATGGCATCTTATCTTTAGAGATGATAACTTCAGAAATAGTCAAATGTCTGGAGTTATTAAAAGTGAAAAAATTGCTATGAGTGGATGCAATCTGTCTGTATCTGTGTGTAATTGCATATGAATTGCGGGCATTGACCAATTTTGTCAACTGTGGGTTTGTAAAAGGAAATCCAGGACAGAATCAGCCTTTGTACTCTGCTGTAATTACTCTAACTATGCTTCTGCAGGGATTCCCATCCTGCTCCCATTTCTTGACAGAGATGCTGTGTACAGAGGATGGATAACAGCCAGGACAGCAAATCCCTGGAGGAATAGTGACATAGGGGCATATATACAGTTGCAGTCTTGCCTGTCTGAAGGACAGTGAAGTAGCAGTCCTCTCATTTCACAGCTTTTCCCTACAAAAATCTTTGCAAGCAAATTTTCTGGCTAAGTATTTTCAAATTAGTTGAACAATGCAAAGATCCTCCCAAGACTTGAGATCACACTAACTGCATATGACATTTTTGTATGAGTTTTTCAAATAAGGGTGCAGTTAATTCCCAATAAAAACTAGAAGTTCTGTTCTAAATAAGAAGACATTTAATATTCAGGAAATTGGCATGTATGCAACTGAATGCAGAACACGTACATATTCAAAGTAGTTTATCACAGGCCAGATAAAACATTGGGAGTGTGGGCTCTTCCCCTGTCCCCAGACTTAAAAGAACAAGGGGACTGTGCTATTTCTGTGTATCTTGAGTTCTTTTTGCATATCTCCATCAAAGCTAAGGTCTATTAATTTTCATTCTGTAAATACTGTCAAGAGGGATTCATTTGTTAGTTTTCAAGTAATAAGAATTTAACTGTGTGGGGAGAAAATCAACCCTTCTGAGAGATGTATTTTGCAATTCACGTATGTGCTGTTATAGTAAATATGTCACTTCTGAGTATTTCCACTGATTTTTCCTATGTACAAACTGCTGATTCTTTGTGATTGTGCTGAACGACAAACTCAGCTTTATAAATTTTGAACAAGTAGAGGAAATTTACAGAAAGCTTGGCCTCGGACAGGAGCAGTATATTAAATCACTGTAATGAAAGCATTACTCAAAAAAATCAGTTATTGAAGTGGAAAGTTTTTGTTCCAGTGTCTGCTTTCTGTACTGTTTCTTCTTTCTCTTTTTCTTTAATGAACAAGCATTTCTATTAACCAAACAACTCTGCAACAATGGATTAAACCCCAGAATTTTCCTTCACAATTGCATGTCCTTATTACTGCTTTGGAATGTCTCTTTTCCGTGGCCCTGTGTTTTGCAGCCTTGCTGCAGAGCAGCCTGGCTGTAGTTACCCTGTTCTGGAGGGCAGCACCTCCCATGGTGGCTGGGAGTGAAGCGTTCGGATGTCAGGGGACCAGGAAAACAGGCCTTGCATGTCATGAATTAACCTTTGAAAGGCTGGCTGCACATCCTCTGCCTTCTCTGTCACTGGAAATGTTTTTGAACCAGAGGAGGCATGACCTTCTGTTACGTTAGACATTACCTAAGCACCATGATTTTATCTAGATTTGCATGACATTTAAATATTGTCAGCCTGTCTGAATGGGCTTCAGTAGGAACAACATGCCTGCTCACCTGGAGCAGTTCTTCCTGAGTAGATGTGCAGCGCAGATCTTTGTGAACTGGGAAAACTGAAGCATCAAAATGGCAGAAACTTGTGAATGTAATACTTTGCAGAGATTATTCATCAAAATTTCCTTGAAAAGTTGTTTTTGATTGACGTGGAGCAAAAGGCCCTGACGTGCAAAATGCTCTGAGGTTTGTTTATTTTTAGATACAACCCTTGGAGAGAAATTGTTATAAGGTGTAGGGTTGAGTAAAGGTCATGCTAAGCCCAACTGAGATGAGAAGGTCTTCCAAAAATGCGGGTGGATATTCATATATTTGACGTCTTAGAATGGTGACTCGTGATCTAGATTTCAGAAGTCTTTCTCATTCTACTTCTTGCATTACATACGGCTGTGAAGTAGCCAGAAGTTCCTATTGATTTCAAGGAACTGAAGGCATCTATTTCTCAGCGAGAACCAGCTATTTAAATGTAGTAATTAAGTAAAGGAAAAGATACTGAAGCCTTTTTAAAAACCATTCACTGCCATGCAGAATGGATGCAGAAGCCTTTGGAAAATCTGATTCTAATTTCTATTGTAAATTGATTTAATTTTTTTTTTTCTATGGAGGTTTGAATTGTTTTTTAATAATTGGAAAGGATTCTTTCTGCTTGATTGAGTAAATTTTAAAATTTTCTGTAGAAACCTTTTTAAATGTATATTGTTTTAAAATAGAGGCACATTATTGCAAGCACAGTGAAAGTAGTGAAATACTGTTAATTTCTTTTGATCAGTAAGGGTGAATGTGTTGTCATTTCCATAACAGTTATCACCCAATAGTCCAGAAATTGTTGTGGTCCACTGTCTAATCCTTATTTGTTTCTTTTATAAGTATATTTTTTAGTTAATAGACCCTGCAGCTCCAAAGAACTTGTAGAGCATTGTGGAATCTTTTTCCTCTCCCAAGGACTGGTGACCCAGTAGGCTCTGCTGGCTCTCTTAGGTGTGTCAGAATAAGAGTGTTAATCCACGTTTGACAAGATGTGCACCAAAGGAGGCATAAAATTTACATGGAAAAAAAACCAGTTTGAAGGTCCAGTAGATTGAATTCATAAATTAAATAATTTAGGAGTGTAACTGTTTCATTAGTCCTTATTAGGAAACGATTTATTCATTTAGATAACATACAGGGAAGAAGGAAATAGGATTAAACAAATATGCACATCATTTACGAATGAAAAGGAGTATTTTTCTACTAATTCCATCGTTGTTTCTCTAATCCTGTAGGTCCAGAAATGACCAAAGAGGCCTTTTAATCAGCCTGAAATCTTATGTGACTGTTCAATCTGTTTTACTGTCCAATTGCTCTTTTTCACTGACATTTTGCAATGGGAGATACTTATAGGAAGTCCATTCATAATAGAATTAACAATGTAATGTTTGTATCCTGTAGCAAATGTTACCTTAGATTGCTCAAAATAAAATGCTCAATAACCACAAGAAATAGGAAAATGAGATAAAATTACTCTCTTTTCTTAATTTTGAAAGAAGCCTTTTCAAAGGTGTGGGAACATTTACTGAATAATACATAGCTGAGACCTTTCATATCGAGATTCAGCTAAAAATATATTATTATAGCTGATATATAAATCCTCAAAAAATAGATTTGTAATGGAAATGCCAGGGGACCCTTAACTGTGATCATTCCTGTTAGTGTAAATGCCTGGAAGTAAATACAGTTTTCATTAATCTACTATTATGTGACACAGGTGACCAGTTACAGAGAAATCTATAATAATTCTAGTTAACCAGCTGCATTCAAATATACTGTTAAAAGTACCCACCTCTGTGCATAGGTTTTGCAGAATGCTTTTGTGAGCTCAGATCCCACGTGAGCCATGTTTTGAAGCCTTAAAATGTGTAAATGTGACACTGATTTTTCCGTGGAGGCTATTTCTGCATGGGTTTCCAAAAGATTTGTGGGCACTTGAGTGACTTGAAATGCAATACAAGATGATTCTTATAATGTCTCAGCCACTACGTGTAAATGGTGCTGTGTAATAGTCCTCAAAATTGTTCTGTGCAATAGGTGCTCTTTTGAAGTGAGTAGATGTTACGGGTGCTTTTAATTGGCTGGTAAGTCATAAACCCTTGCTGGCAGTTTTGATTTAAGGATATTTCAAACCCGGTTAGTCCAGTCATAGGAAGAGTACACTTTTTTTAATCTTGGTCTTGAGTTTGTGCTATAACCAAATGCGTTGCTGAGACAGCATTAGGAGGTTCATGTGGTTCCCACCAGGGCCAAACTTTGCCTCGTGTTAAATGGGGGACGTCACTTGACATCAAAATCCTTCTGGCATAATCTTTTTACTTTCAGCTAAATGAATGAAAATGAACTTTTTAAAATCACAGAGTCATCTTGGGTGAGCTAGATAGTAGTGCAAAGTCTAAAGCATAGAACTAAATTTCGATTAATTTTTTAGTTGCGTTGATTTTTTGAGAAAGCAAAGGTGTATGAACTTTTGATATGGCATACGGGGGTTTAGGGTAGATACCTATGTCCCTATAATATGATGGCTGGGTAACAGTTTTGTTTATTCATGAAGGCAGCAATTATTTAGTAAAGACTGAGAATATGAAATGTCAATCAAATTTGCTCCTTTTGGATATGTAAAGGGCTTGTTTTAATCAATGTCCCAATTATTTTTATTAAGGAAGCATTTTGTATTTTATGGAACTTAAATTACCTCTTGAGTTAAACTTTTTGAAAACAAGGAATGTGTATATGTGTTTTCTTGCTGAGTAATGCATATAAGTGGAAATGCAGTCGTGGAGTGCTTTGTATTGCCCTTGAACTGGACTGCCAAACTTTCCTGTCATAGCTGATGTGTTCCTCCACTGCTTGATCTTGTTCTTCCCGTCTGCTGTTGATTAATTTCTGCCAGTTTGGCCTGGCCGTTGGTGTCTGCCCCTTCCCCTTGCTCTGTGTGTCAGAGATCCCAGTCATTCACACACCTGGGTCTCCTATTTCGCTCTGGCTGATGCAGTAAAATGGTTGAGCGCAGTGTGAGCACGTTCACAGACAGAACCGGAGGAGCTGTAGTGTGTAAATGTCCGACCATCAGCCTTAATCTGTGTGGCCCTGCCCTTGGACCATGGCTCTGGCTGCAGCAACAGTGACAACCCCAGCGCCTTCCCAGGGACAAACGGGACTTCTGCGTGTTCTCCCCTCACAGCCTCGTTTGGTGAGGACACGCACCCATAAGACAGAAGCATATGTCTGAGGTTAGCCTTGCAAGTGTTTTGCTGAACTGTGTCCTTTCCATCATCCTGACCTCAGTGTGGAGGTGGGTGTGGGGGGAGTTTTCCCTTGTCACCAATGGCAATGTCAGAACCAGGATTATGTCTGCAGTTGTAAGTAGCAGATTAGGCAACCATCAAGACAGGAAATCTGTTTTCCAGCAAATATTTCAAGTGATAAAGAACCTTGGGAGAAAAAGATAAAATGTGATGTATAGGCAAAGTTGTTTCTATGCAGAATATTTTTTCAAAATTTCCCTGGAGGGATTCGCTGTTCTCTGAACATCCAAGAAGTTGGTTGTGCTTGTGATCAGCTTCCCACACATTCTCACCCACACTACTTTGCTGTGTCATCTTAATGTCATTTTTAAATACTAACAAAAGCATTTTGTTTATAATGCAGAAATAAAAGTCTTGAGAGGGGAAAGAAGGCCTTTTGTATGTTATTTTAGCAGATCAACGCTGACTCATGAGTAGCAAATATGAAGTAATTAATGTATTTAAAAATCATAATTCCTGAGTTGCAAATTTGTTTTGATTATAGTCATCAGATTCCATTGACTTTTAAAAATATGATTAGTATTATTTTTAGAAAGTTTACCTTGCTGCAGAGTATTACATTTAGAATATGGAGCAGTATAGCAATTTGTAAAGCTAGGTATTACTGGTGTTTTGAATAATCGACTGTGCTGAATTAAACAGTGACCAGGTACACTAGAGGCCAAGTGGGAAAAGGGAAAAACAATCTTTCTTTGCAGAAAAATGTGCAGCTATCATTTCATGTGGTTGGCATGGGCAGAGTTAACCATAGTTATTTACTGCTTTTGTGATGGCCTGAACTTCCTGTAAATACAGAAACATGTCACTGTCACCACTGCAGGCAAGCGCTCATGCAAGTTTTTATTTGCACCAAAGCTAAAAATTTTCAATTTTTTTAAATTCTGGATTTGCAAGGTGAAACATTAGTTCTTTAGAGGTCAGTAAAACTTGAACCAGTTTCTTCTGGGAAAAGGCAGGAAGGTGTTGATTTGGGAGTGAGAGCTTTGTCGGGCTGGCCCAATGTCACAAATGTCTTAAAGAATAGAAAAATAATCCAGTTGCACATGGAATACACTGGTAATATATGAGTAGCAGTGGAAGAAAAATTATATGTATAATTATATCAGTTATTATCAGTAGAAGAATTGCTTAATTTAAGGTCTAATTCAATTTTTGTAAAAGTTGACTTCAGCTTTTAACTTTTGCTTGATAGTATTGTGGGCTTCCTCTTGTATCAATAAGAGCTTCCAAACTGTGGGATGTGAAATGCTGCAGTTTCTTTTTATTTTGCAGTAGCAGCCACCAAGCTGTGGTAATGACCCCCTTGTAAAAATGACAAAGATCTTTTGCTTGAAGGAGATGAACTGCAATTTTTGTCTCAAGTGGGAACCAACAATCCAGCTCCCATGCTATCTGAAAGATTCCCCAAAAGAATAATTTTCAAGTGTGTCTAAAAGCTTCTACAGAAGGCAAGAGAAACATTGTAGGGCTGTCACTAAATGCAGTATTTTATGATGAACTTTTTTCTGAAGCTCACTGCTGAGAAAAGTGTTTCTAGAACCAGTGGTAGTGTAGTGCAGATTTGCAAACTTTCCACTGTGGAAACATCTCCCTCTAGAGAGGTGAAGTTTTATCTCACCTGGGGTTTTTTTTTCTGCATATATAAGCAAACAAACCAAAACAATAAATTCAGGAAAAAAACCCAAACAACACTTACTTTTCAGTAACCTTAGAACACAGGTAAGTCCACAATTTACAATAGTGAAATGGCTGGAATGGGGTATTTTTATGGGCAGAATTTTACTGGAGTGTGTTAGATTTTTCTTTTCTCTGTCTCCTGGTGTAGCTGTACTCCTGATATTAAGAGAAATTGAGTCTTAAAAAAAGCAATGGTTTGATAGAGAAATGAGGTTTTAAATCCTCCTGTCTGAAGACCTCAAAGTCATTTTTTATCAATTTGAGCATATGTTAAACCTTGGGGCCCTCTCTTGAGTTAGACCAATGTTATATGGTAATTTGTTGTTTCCCAGTTGTTGTTTCAAGTGCATCCATTTTAAATCTCTTGTACTAAATTACTGGTTGACCTTCTAAAGCTGGCCAAGGTGGGAGAGGGCAGTGAGTTTTTGTTTACTTTCAATTTACCCTTACATCCACTTAAAAAAAGAATGGAAGAGAGAATGAAGCTATTTGATTACTTCAATTGTGAATGGGCATTAGCTATAATGTCTCTTTGCTTTTATCAATATGGTGACAATCATTGCTTTTCATTATCTTAACACATGATGAAAACTTAAGAAATCATGGGAATAAACCATATGGGTTTCAGAAAGACCTCTCCATCCTTTTGAGCTCAATCTCATTTCACAGAATTAGCTTGTTTGCTAGACTTTTAGCAATATGACTGTTACCTATCCTAGAGTTGTAAATTATGTGAGAGCAGATTTTTCTCTGCTGGTGAAACTTCACTATCCTATGTGCCTGGGCTTCCCAAATGCCACTTCTGTATTTTTAAGTGCTATGCAACAATGATGCTATTCCCTCTATTACCTCTGTGCGCTGCTGACACAGGATTTTGCACAAATGGCTACATTATCAACAAGGCTTCAGTTTCACAGTTCCAAACCTTAAAATGTGGTTTGTTAGTGACCTTAGAAAATTTTCCCATCCTTCAGCCCCTTCTTGTTCCAAAGTTATTGGTTGCTAATGCACAGCTGGAATTTACATAGATCTTTATTCAGGAAGGTAAGAGCAGTTGCCACACTGCTTCAGTCTCAAATGAAGTCTTCACCAGCAGAAAAGAATTGCTGTGTTTGGTTATTTGCCCTCATGTTTTCTTAATATAACCCAACAGCAGTCTGGCTCCTGAAGCCATCTGCATTAATACATCCAGAGAAAATAAAATATCATATTAGTCACTTATTTCTTAAATGAGCTAAACTTGGCAAAAATGATTTCATAAGGAAATAACCCTTTTAAGCAACAATGGGATTATTAATGAGCTACAGCAAAGAGGCTTTGTAATACTAGTGATTGTGCTTCTCTCCTGTTTATAGCACCCAACTGTGGAAGCACTTTCAAAATATTTTAAGACCTAATTTTGAGAGAGCAGTAATTATTCAGCTTCCTCTGAAATTTTCACTTCCCGCATTTTCAGCCTAAAGCATTGTCTAGTAGGAAAGGGGTAATGATTGCTCTGAAGGTGAACCAGAGTAGCAGACAGGAGGTTTTAAGTGAACAGGGGGAACTCAGTTAAGCCAATTGTTCCAGCATATCAGCAGTATCAGGTGTCAAAAATCCCTGTTTTTATAACAATAGTTCTTTAACTGGACACAGGCAAAATAAAATAACCAGTACTTCTGCTTGTAATGATTAATCATAATCCAACTGTTCTCATTGTTGAGACCTGCAATGGTATTCACGTGAGGGCAGTCATTTAAAAGTAGCATTCTTTTAGTTACTATCACTCAAATTTTGTAGGCTACTATTCAGTATTCCTCTCTTCTACTCAGAAAGGTTATGCTGTCATTACATTGCAAACCAAAACTGTGGGCTGCAGTTCTCCCAGGAAATCACCTGCCTGACAGTGACACTCAAAATCCTCGGGATGATCTCTTTGGCTGGTGCTCTACCGCTACTGTTGCTGTGCAGTTCTTTATTTCTGTGTGATGCTTTTTCTGATTTTTGGGTCCATCTTACCTATACTCTTTCTTTTCTTAATTAAGGTGTGGCAATAGCAGAAGATGATTCATGGCTAAGAATTGGAAGTTTTCGTTTTCTTACTTTTGGTGTTTTTTTCATTTGTGTGGAGTTCTTCTGTTTTGTGTTTTGGTTCTGGGGTGTTTGTTTGTTACTTTGTTGGTGTGTTTTTGTTTTGTTTTTTAACCCAAGTATTTTTCTGGAGGTACTTTTAGTATTTGTAATAATGTGAAACCTTTCCTCATGATGCTACAGTAGAGGAGGTTTGACTTATGAAATGCCTTCCTCTTTAGCCATCTGTTGTCAGCACCTTTCTCTGCAGGCTATTAATTTTGGCTGCTTATGCCCCTTTTGTTGATTAAGACTTATTTTCATTCAGATACCAATTTGACAGCTGTAACAGTCTTCAGATCGGATATAAGACCTTCAGCTTTACGTGTGTTTATCCATAAAGTTCAGCTTGGTTATTTTAAAAAATCCGAAATAGTTTCTGCAGTGGCTGCATTTAAAAAGTCATCACTTACTAGTGACATCGATACAGTAGTAATTGAGCTGGAACATTTGTATGTTTGGAAGTAACCACTCTAAAATATCATTGAGTACCAGCTCCAGATAAATACTGCCTGTTCCTTTTATGACCCTTCTAATGCACCCTTCTATCTTTTCCATGTAGATGAAATTTCTTTTCATTTTTATCAACTGCATACTGTTCATGCTATCCCTTTTCCTCTTGCATCTTCATAAACGCTCCTTTAGTAGAATGTCAGTGTGTGCCTAGAGAAGGAAATACAGCTGGAATACAGCATGCAATTCTCTGGGCTGATAAAATAATATGTGAAGGGAAATTTTAGTAGTGCCTCATCTAGTGGATCATCTGGACACTGTTCCAGGGCTCCTCGCGGTTCTGTAGAAAAAAGTAAAAATCCTTGGGTTATAGGAGCTGAACCCCAGTTTCCTCTAGCCATATTTCTGCTTTCCATCCTTGAGCTTGAAAGGCAAATTAAATGAGTGAACTAGTTAACTTTAAATGGCTGATGATGAACTTTTGTCCTGGTGCTTGGCTGTCAGTAGCACAGAGGGAATCACTAATGTAATTGCATGTTTTGTTAACTGAAAAGTAGTGATGGCAGCACTTTGGTTAGAGGTTGCTCTGAGTGTTCCATAGCCTGTGTTCACAGAAGGGATGTCTATGCACTAAGTACTGCCAACAGATAATTGTTTGTTAACAGTTTCCTCAGGTACTGTTAGCCCCTTTTTTTAAACAGCTGGTGTCAAATTTTTCCCTAACACTTCCCAAACCTCTGTTCCTGAATGAAAACAGTGAAAGGAAAAAAAAAAGAGGATAAAAGCATTAGGAAAGAATGTGAAAAACACTACTGCATTACTGTGACTATCCAGTGCTTTGAGAATTTTAATGGAGTACCCATTCATACTGCCTGTAAGAAAGCAAATCCAGCAGCAGGGAATGTGGGAACATCTGGAGTACAAGCCAAGTATCTAGGTCAGCAAATGACAGTTAAGTTATTGCTTCTAAATGGTTCAAGTTAAGGATAGACAGTGGTTGAGCCTTAGTTCTGCAGGATTATCTTAAAGTCATGCTTTTTTATTGTTGTTTAGTGATTTAATTTATCTTTCAAGTTGCTGGGAGAACATAATTTTCAGCTTCAGCAGCTTTCCACATGTCATTATCGTAGGGCCAAGGTAATTTTATTGATCTTGTTATTAATGTGGATCAGAAAGTGTGATTGCAACAGACTTCGTCACAGGGGAGTAACACGTCTTGAGAGACACTTGTAATAAAGAAAAATGTGCCATTGATGTCTGTGTGCTGTTTCTCCAAAGAGGAGAGCTTTTATTTATCATTTTATAAAACTCTAAATATGAGATGTTTAGGTTCTGTGACATAGATTTTTTCTTTAGTGCAGCTTGGGGTTATTCTCATGCTGGTAGAGGCCAAATCAGAGTGGCCTTAAAGAGGTGTTATGTGTCTGGGGGGACTTCATTACATGTGTAAGTGGTTTAGGTTGTACGAAAAATGGTGATGTGAATGGGAAATTCAGTCAAGTAATAATGGATATGTAAAAGTAGTTGGACCAATATGTCAGTTCTTTTGCTATCAATATTCTACAGCTGTAGAATGCCATGTTATTTTTAGCAGATTGTCTGGAGTTAATGTACTTTGAAAAATTGAAATGAATATGTGTAAAATGAATGTAGTTGCCTGCAGCAGAAGCTTACCTGCTCTTCTTTAAGTATATTGAAATGTGCATTGCTCTTATCAGTCTCATCGTCCAAATAGAAAATACAGATGCACTTTTAAAATAATTCCAGTTTGGGTCTGAGGGCACTTGAATCATACACACATACACTATAAGCAGCCTTTAGAGTCATTACGTTCTGTCAGAGAAAGAGTATGTGCAGGAACATCGATAAGAAAATTGGAAATACAAAATTTAACGTAGAACTGTGCACTGTAGCTGTCCTTACATTGGTGAGTACATTATTTTATGTAGAATTTTATTTATGACTAGGCATTTTCAGAAGTAAGCATCAAATTCTGTTTTCAAGGTACAATGTGTATGCCTTATTCCTAACACATTTATAATCCATAGCATTTTCAATGAGCTGAGAAATGTGTTTCTTTGAATATTTTCTGCCCCAGCTGATTATCTCTGTTAAGTGCAATGTAAAAAAGCTGGCATAGCTTTGTATGTTTGTGTAAGCATGTATTGTACTCTGTAAAAAAGCAATGCAGGATTTAAGTCAGCAGTGGGGCTGTGCTCTGCTTACCTAAAACACAGCTCATTCTTTATGCATTCCTAAATTACTGTAAAGAAGCCTCTTGAAAAAAAAAATTAATAATTTTTGTAACTGAAAAAAAGGAAAGAGAACCAAAAAAAAAAAAAAAAAGAGGGAATGCATAGAACAAGCTAAAATTAGTAACCAGCTAATGGCCTGCTTGTTCAGGGCAGTGTGCAGCTGACAAGTGATGTGCTGGCAGATTGCAGCCAAGTTCCAGTAAAAGTCCACACAAGGCTGAAGCAATCAGCAGCTTCCTCATGAGGGAGAGCACAGGTGCCCAGCGACAGGACCTGAGGGGATGCCTGAGGCTGTGGCAGGGGAGGGATAGCCTGGAGAACAGGAAAAGGTTCTTCACCCAGGCGGTGGCTGGGCGCTGGACAGGCTCCCCAGGGAGGAGGGCACAGCTCCAACCTGACAGAGCTCGAGGAGTGTTTGGACAGCGCTCTCAGGCACACAGTGGGACTCTTGGGATGTCCTGTGTAGGGTCAGGTGTTGGATTTTGGTGATGTTTGTNAGAGAACAAAAAAAAAAAAAAAAAAAGAGGGAATGCATAGAACAAGCTAAAATTAGTAACCAGCTAATGGCCTGCTTGTTCAGGGCAGTGTGCAGCTGACAAGTGATGTGCTGGCAGACTGCAGCCAAGTTCCAGTAAAAGTCCACACAAGGCTGAAGCAATCAGCAGCTTCCTCATGAGGGAGAGCACAGGTGCCCAGCGACAGGACCTGAGGGGATGCCTGAGGCTGTGGCAGGGGAGGGATAGCCTGGAGAACAGGAAAAGGTTCTTCACCCAGGCGGTGGCTGGGCGCTGGACAGGCTCCCCAGGGAGGAGGGCACAGCTCCAACCTGACAGAGCTCGAGGAGTGTTTGGACAGCGCTCTCAGGCACACAGTGGGACTCTTGGGATGTCCTGTGTAGGGTCAGGTGTTGGATTTTGGTGATGTTTGTGGGTCCCTTCCAATCCAGAATATTTTGTTATTCTGTAAAGGAAATATTTGGCTTATGTATTGTGAAAACCTTAGTATAATATATTTAACAATCCCCAGGAAAATTCTTGCACTCTTCTGGCGCTTCAGGGTTGTCACAAAATTGCAGATCTATGCTTCTCATGAAATGTCACTTTTAATGAGAAGAACAAACTTGTTTTCTTCAATCTGTGCTTTAAGCTCTGTGGGGTTGTTTCAGGGCTCAAGAGCTGTGTAGCATTCTTCTGGCATGTGCTGGAGCTGATGGGAATTGGGCTTCCTGGGCTACCCAGGAATTACTTCTTATCTCTCAGGTCTGAATTGGAGATTGTGAGTAATGATGAAAGACAGAAGCGTGTACTAAATTAAAAATTGTCACCTCTGGTTTTGGGCACACAATCCAAACTAGTATTTGCAGTGTAATTAAAAATCACTGTCATTTCAGAGAACTTTAATTATGTGGAAAAAGTGTGGTTCAAGAAAGCTTCAATACCTCTGTAATTGACTTTGGATTTGAAGTTAAAAAAAAAAAAAATGTAAGTGAAGTGACTCATATAAAACAAGCAGGCTCATGGTGATGGATGGTTCCTCTAGACTACAACTGCATGCCTTAATCCCCTCCTCAGCATCAGTGTGGACTGGTGCCATTCCATAAATAGTTCGCATGGTAGAAAATTTTGTCTTTATTTCCACAGTTCATTTGCATATTATCTCAGTGGAAATGTTTTCTGTTGAGATAAGAATGAAAACATTGGAGTCTGGAAACGATGAAAAATTCATTTTAGAGCAGAAGCCATTATTTTTCATGTTGTCAGTTTTTCTTAGCTGATGTTTAGTAGTCAGAAAAGTGCTTTGTTTCTTAATTCTGCTTTTAATTTTTCTGACAGGAAGTCAAGTGAACCAAGAGCTAAAGAAGTGAATGAAGTTTAAGAAAATAAACTCAAATTAGTGACATAATTTTGTTGCTGTGAGCAATGTATAACTGACTGATGATGTGATGAGAGTAAAGAGAGAGATCTCAGTTTTGTCTGGACTGTCCATGTATTAATAATTGATATTACTGGCCATATCAATGTATTATCTTTCTCTCCTCATGTTTTATTTTATCTGGACATTTTGGAGATGAGGATTTTTTTCAGCATTGAATGTGGGTCTGTTTCCTTTTTGGGAAATTCCACCTTTTCCTCTAGGGTAACATGTTTAGTTTATCAATTGGGAGGTATATAGGAGGAATTAAATACTCTAAAACAAGGTTCAGGTTCTTCATTTGTTCTTGCTAACCCTTAGCTAACCTTTGTATAAAAGAGAGAGAGTTATTTTGCTTTGAGCTTCTGACGTACTCTCCTTCTGAAGGTGACCTGCCTTTGCTCCCCCACCCTTCTGTGTGGGCTGGTGACCTGACAGCTGCTGCCTCCTGTTTGCAGGGAATTCACTTTCCAGAATATTCCCCATTTCTTACTCATGGCTTCTCATACCTTTCAGTAGAGAGACTGGTGAGGATTTTCTGATGGGAAATGAGACCTGTGGTTTCATGAGCACGTCTTTTCAAGTTTGCAGCATTCCTAGAAGTGGGTGTGTGGTGACACAGGTATCTGTGTCAGAACCACACAGAGTTTGAGGGTTTCTTCTTTTGAAGTGTGTTTTTCTCATCTACCTGCCATATTCTGAACCTTTTTGCATAAAATGCATGTTGAGACAAAAGAAAAAAATGTTGATTTTAAAATGTAAAATACCTCAGCTCTTTACTGAGGGAAACAGTCATTTCTGGAGCATTCTGTTATGCATATAGTTGCACACGTTCCTGTTGGTGAATTTGCATTTTAATGCAGAAGTATTACAGTAAGAGAGAAGTCATCTGGCCAATGCTGAAAAGTGCAAAATGACACCAAGGAGGTCGGTTTAGAGAGTGATTTGAATGAGGGAGTCAGACCTATTTTAGAAGGTGCATATCGGTCCTTAACTGAGGACCACCACACAAGGAGGCCAAGCAGGTGGCTTGTGGGGAGTCAGGCAAAACTGATGACTCTGGTGAAAAGAGCTGTGTTTAATTGAAAAGCACAGCATTTCTGATTTTTGAGGTCAAAGTCTCTGAAGATGCTGCTTTGGAAATTTGGAAGTGTTGAATGGTGTGATACGCAACTGAGATTCTGAGGCATAGACCACTCTTTTGTTATGTGTTTGGCCCAGTCTGGGGCTATTGAGGCTTTAATGTGCAGTGAGAGTCTTAGAGTACTATCCACAGGCAATTACATTTGTGCAGTTCCTGCTGTCACACTAAGAATCTGAGGCAAGTAGACTTTGGGGAAAGGCATGACTCTATAATCGTGCAGATAAAGCCATTAATTACAGGCAGATTTATTTTCAGAGCTATTATTAGACATCACAATTTAACCTGTAATACCGAGGAGTTTAAATAGACACTGGAACATTTCTATACAGTCATTAGTAAAAGCAGCAGGGATGCAAAGAGGCATTACATTACTAGAAGGTAGGAGGGAAGGGATGCAAGACACCTTGCTGTAAGATTCCCAGTGGCTGCATGGAAATGAGTGGACCCTGTATCGGAGGCACTTCAGGAGGTGTGAAACAAAAAAAAAGACAGCTTGAACAAAAACAAAGAAGATATTTCATGGAGCCTTTTGGTTAAGGGATGAAGAATTATTATGGAGGAAGAAAACAGTAATTTTTCTGAGTTTATACAGTAGAGGAAGAACACAATTATGTGAAATTTGTGTTAAAAAAATTGGACTTTAATGATGTTACTCAAATGAAATCAATGACAGGGGATTTATTCATGTTTATCTACCATTTGTTTTCACTTCCTTACAGATTATAATACTTTATGTTTCACAGTAGTTTTTATTTTTTGGATGTGTGGAAGTAATATTTTTTGCCTAGCCCAAACCTGGGTAGTTTGGCAGTTTTAGCTCTGGTCTGTCCGTATGTGCTGAGAAAGGGATACTTTTTTTGCAACTATTTACATTCTTTTTACTGTTAGATTCTTTGTTGGCTCACGATAAGTCTTCAGGCCGAAAAGTTGCTGCTGCTTGTCTGGGGGAACACTGAAATTAGAAATTTTAGTGTAATTGGTATGCTTCTTCCATGCTTTCAGAAGTATTAAAAAGCATTGAATACCAGTAGTTACAAATCCAAAGCCTCAGATAAAAGCAAATTAATTTTTCACCTCAGTAGCAATAAAGATTCTGGCCTTGTTTTTGTTTCCCTCCTTTCTGCATCATCCTCCCTTCCTCACTCGTTCAACAAGGTGAGAAACATGAAATCTTACCTGCATCCCTGAGAATGTTTTGTAGCAGAAATAATTACAGCAGAGAAAATCTATTCTATTCAGAGTTTTATGAAAACTTTTTTTTTTAAGAAGAGTATTTTATCAATGCTATGAAATGGCTTTGGGGAGTTGTTGCTTATAGGGCAGGAGATTCAGAAGGACAAATACCCTGTCGAGCTAAAGCAGCACTCATTAGCCACACAGGTATGGTCAAGTTAGAGAAGTCTGGTCCTCAAGAGCTACTTGAGCACCATTTGTAAGGGGCTTGGTGTTTGGTTCTGTTTTTTGGGCTTTTTTGTTTGTTTTTCAATTGGATTACTTATGAGAGCATCTGCAATTATGTTAACTAGGGTAAAAATTAGGTGATTGGAGAGTCGTTTGGCTTCAAGGTAGTATTCATGTGAGCATCTGGTTTTGGGAAGAACAAAACCATGTTATTTAGAGATTTGTATCACCCTGCAAGGCTTCTGTCAGAGGGAGACATTCACTGAAAGGCTGTTACTTTGACACGCAAAAGATTTTTGATCGCTATTTTTCTGTAAAAACTTGTTTCAGAATTTGGGTATGCCTTGCTCAAGAGATAATATTCTTTCAAAGACAGCTCTTAACCATATTACAAAAGTAAATGACATTTTATGAATTACTAAGAATACTTCAGAGCACTTCCCTGTTCTCCTCTGTAGATTCTCAGTGGCCAAATTATCATGTATATGCTGTATGTGCTTTGAAGCGGGAAGAACCTGAACAGTTTTATGTACTCTAAAAAATGTGTATTGTGGGGGAATGATCCAAAATGGTCAGAAGAAAAGAGGGAAATGTCCGTGGTTTAAGAGCAATTTCAGCAGAGGGAAGGAATTTGAGTAGGTGGTACTGCAACACCTGTGTTAAGGGTCTTTTCTAGTTCATTATCCTGCTCTGTTTTACGCTGGTAAGTTCATTGGCATTGAGTTTAAGATAAAAGTTTATTTAGGACTACGTAAGTGTGGTCACCAATTTCTTTTCATACGTCCTTTTCTGATTTTTTCCCCCTTTGATATGTAGTAATCCCCAAGTTTATACGCTTGGAGTTTTTCACAGGACCTCATTAACGTACACCACCATGTTTTGAAATTAAAATTTGGCTTTGTCTCTGCACCCTTTGTGACTATTACATCGTGCTACTATTATGGGATTTCTTCTCGTAGTACACCAGTAATATCACTTAAACATTTCTGCAGCACTGGCAGGTTTTAAGTTATTCTTTTCAGGAGTGCTTTAGACTTCTTAAAGTACATGAGACAGAAAAATGAAAGAAAGGTGTTACGTTGTATTTTTAGAAAAATGAGCAAGTTCTGTTCTCATCAAAGCTCTCTTTTTATCCACAGAAATATGAGTAAGAAAATGAATTTGGTAAGCTTTCCTTGAGCGTAGTCATGCAGCAGTAACGTTGTTATACATCTCTGAACAAAAGAGTTTTCTTTGGCTCAGAATTCATGTATTTAATATCAGCAAAGATTTCTATCTGTTTTGGTGCTATATGCACAATGAATTTTTTAAAAACAAGACAGACCTGAAAGGAAAAGTGTATTTTATGGATAGATGATGCCCTGAACCATCTGAAATGCTTTGGTAAGAACCATAGGAGGTGCTTTTTGCATGTATTAGAGTCTGTTTAGCTCTGACATTAGTAATGCAGTATTACCTGATGACAGTCGGGTCAACTTTTTATGAGGCAAAAATTACCAAGAAAAATTACATGTAATGTTCTGGAAACAAAATGATAGCTAGACAATGGGTTTGCAATTGAAAATAGATGCTACCAGCTGTTTTATGGATTAGTCTATGGGGCTTTAATGTGAGATAATTAACTTTACCTTAGATAAGGTAAATTATGCTTTTATTCTTTGGGTGCTGTTAATGAAAAGCCCTTAGGAACACATAGAATGAACTGTGGGATCAATTTTTAAGTCTGTCTGGTGTTGTATACTTTAGCTGCCTCATTACCTTATGCCAGGGAGTATAAAAAAGGAAATAACCATCCTTTATTGAGACAAGCAAAACCAAAAACATGCAGCATGTGTAATTTTAGTTTACCTCCAGAGCATTAGTGGTATCTTGATGTCTGCTGAGGTAAATTCAAGTATTGATAGATTTCTGGTCAAATTCTAGCAAATTTTGTCATGTCCAAGTCATATAATGTACTTAAGACACTTCCCCCAGCAGGGAAATGTAGTGAACTTACAGAATGTCTTAACTGGTTTATTCCAAATTACAGAAGAAGTTTGTAGAAGGCAGAGGAATATAACTGAGGTTTAATGCCCAAATCACCAGATGAACATTAGGCCATAAAATGAGGTCTGCATAAAAAGAGAAAAGGGTAAAAATGCTCTGGGCCTAATGTCATCTCCCAGATTAAAAAATGAAAGAAAAACTAAAAATGGTCAAGGCTGCTTTGGAGTTCCTTGAAAGAGCCATTTTACGATTTTATGTCACATTGCCTTTGCAGTACCGCTTCTGGTCTGACCTGGATGGGTGCTGATGACATAAGTTGCCTCTGAATAACTGATTAATATGAATAATTTTACTTGTGTCAAATTCAGTGCTTTCACTTGTCTTGTAAGCTCCCTGAGAAATTACTCATAATTCAAATACAAACTGAAAGGAAAAAATAATGCAATAAATCGAGTTCTGTGCAATATAATGGAGCTTGAAGTTCCTAATAGGAAGAATTTAAGCTATACAATAACGTGATATTCTAAACATGAGATCTATGGCTGTGGATTAGAAGTAGCTGAATGACAATTGTACCAAACAAAATGAGCTATTGGAAGCGAGCTTATAAAAATCAACTCTTTCATGAAGTTTGTAATGTAGCAGTCCTCTATCAGTTGCTGAAATGAACATGATTATCATTAGAACAGTCTTGTTCTTCTTTCCCATGACTGTCTGTATGTGTGTTTCGCTGTGAATATGCATGTGATTTAAGCTCCCAAATTTCAAGATATTTTTAGTTGTTAAAATGTGAAACAAAGCTTTTGTGCCTTTGTTCTCAAGTGCCTGGTGTCTGAGTTATAGTCAAGTTTAATTTTTTCTCTATTCAGCTGGACCACGGGGGAATCCTTGCTTTAATTAGTAAATTGCTTTTCAGTTATGTTTTTACACAACCAATCATGGCTGAGTTTGCATTGCACTGTGGTGCTTATCCACTCTGTCAAGTTTGTGTTAGGAAACCAGCTCACCAGCTGTTAGGGAAGAAAAGCAGCCAGTTGGCAGCTCTTTCTGAAATCTGGAGGTGCTTATTCAGAACTGAAATACTGGGCCATGAACTGGTGCACAGAAAGGCTCGGGTTCCTCAGCTCACAGCTCCTGGCTGGGGGACACTGCTAAGCCTCTTGACCCCGGGGCCCTGGCAGCCCACAGGCCACCGTGCGTGGCAGAAGAGGTGCTCTTGTTCCCTCGTTTGGGTGCCAGCAGCAGCACTGCGCAGACCTTCTTCACTAGCAGTCATTTGTGCAAGGAGAGCCAAGGTGTCTCTGCTGTCGCTGAGGTCTTGTCCTGTGTGGCCCCTGATGGGCCTCCGTTTTCATATGGAGAGTCTTTTGAACTATCTTTAAATATGGAATAAGTGCTTCTTTCTTCAGCAGCACTATCCAGCTGTTGCTGTCCCTGTCTGCCCGTGCTCTGTGTGTTTCAGGATGGCCCCTGATGAGCTGACACTGGCTGCAGTTGCTCTTTCTGCCTACTGCTGTGGTATAGTCTTCGTAAGATCCATGGGCGGGCACCAAGGCAATCACCAACAGGCCCTGCCATCACAGTTCTCTCTTCTTTTGCACTAGACTTCCCCACCGGCCGTCCCATAACCTCCAACTGGATGGAAAACCTTTCTGAAGGTACAGCCTCTTCATGGACAGGCGAAGCCTCGCTCCCATCACCTGCTTTGCCCTTTAGGTGAACAAGGGTTGCAGGACCTTTCAAGGAGGTGCTTGTTCATCTCAGCATAGAAATTCAGAATACAAACATTTTTAAAGTAGTAATAGAGTTCTGCTTCTGAGACGGAGCAAATCTTTTATGAGTGCTTTGAGGCCCCTTCCATGCAGGAGTGAGGAATGGATGACAACTTGAAGGCGAGAGCAATCTCCTTTCTTTATATATGAGAAATCATGGAAATACGATGTCCACATGCCCTCCATGCCCTCTTCTTGGCATCCGGAGTACCTCATTTGGAAGGCTGAAAGGATGCAAACCTTTCATGCTGCTGATATCAAACACATCCAAGTTTTTATGTGCTAGCAAATGGTTTCAAGCCCCAGGAGGAAGGTGTACCTCTCCTGTAAGGTTCAATATTTCTCCATTCTGTTTCTAGTTGTCCAACTAAGCTGTACTGTAAGGTAGGACAAGTCTTAGTTTCTCTGTGTGCCAAATGGCCATAAAATATATATATCTAATGTTATTTAAGACTTGGCTGATGTTTATGTGCTTGGATTAAATGTTGCAAATGTTGCAGGGTCTGTAGGTGGTCAGTTCAAATACTGCAATTTTAGAGCAGCACTTTTAAGCAATTGTTGCTGTGTCACAATAGCAGGTATCAGATCAAATGACTGAATCAACGTACCCTATTCAGTGTAGTAGAAATGCCATTTGTACTAGAATATTGTCATTGGAATAATGTCCCTTGCATTGCAAATGGCTTAGCTGTGCCTTGGCGTTTAATAGCAGCAGGAGACCGTTACCCTCTAAGAATGTGCTTTTTCACTGACATTGTCTCTTAAGTAACACATATTGCAGAAATTTTCCAGGTGTGTTTCCTTCTATACAGAACACAAAGTGTTTATGGTAGTTTGTGCAGCTAATTTCTGCAGATCTGCTTTTTCCCTTCGTTGCGATACGTTTGTGTTAAGACTTTCTTAAGCTATGAACAAATGAAGAAGGAAAATTTTTTTTATGATGCTTTCAGAGGAGTGCGTGTGGGATCTTAAAGCTTTAATTAGAAATCCACACAACAAATTTTCTACTTTTTTGAAAGCTGCATTATGATATGTGATTGTCTGGTTCTGTTGGTCCTTTTCTGTTTTGGTTTTTTTTTTTTTTTTGGACTTCAGCCTTGATAACAGCATTCCTCACTGCATCAAGTCCGGAATTATGCCATGTATTATGATACCAGCCTTCCACTTTCTGCAGTAATTTTCTTGCCTATTTATTTCTCTTTTTCACCAAACTTGAAGTGATCAGTGCAAAATCATCTACTAGATTTGGAAATTAAAAAAAAAAAAAAAAAAGACAATAAACAGCCTGTTCTATGGCTGCATTTATATTTGTATCTGGAGATCTCTGCAGAATGATCTATCTTCTCAAACACCACAATTTGTGCTCATCTACTCCTGTATTTGCCTTATTGCATTTTTTCATCCTTGAATGTGCAAATTTGTGGTTTATTTTTGTGGAACTAATATGGTTAATATCCTATCACTATCAGGTTTTTCCCAGATGTGGGGTACCTGTAGCTATTTGCCGATAACTTTGCTTGGCATAACAAAATTACATCTTTAAAGAATAGCCATGCAGAACATGAAGTGGTAAGTCTGCAATGCATGCAGTAAAATCCACCAGCAAAAGACTGGAAGCCCTCTGTCCATTGGAGGTACCAAAGTGATTTCTTAGAACTTTATTATGTCCATATTTAAGCTTGTTGTTCATGTGTAACGATGGCACCTCTTGCTTTTAGGTGTGATGTTTGGTTCTTCTTCATCAGACATATAACAGAGTCAGGGTTTTAAGTGACATTTTGAAACTTGCTTTTTAATATGGTTTGAATTGTTGATGTTCCAGACTTTGTATTCTGAGCTGTAGTCTGGAAAATTTCTTCAATTTTCTCATACTGGTTTTGCATATGTAATGTGGGATATTATGATCTAGGTTTCAATAACCTGTTCAGTTAGAGTAATATGTAGTCATTGAAATCCCGTTTTATGGGAAGACAGAAAAAAAAAGAGATTATGTAGGCAAATGGATCATTACAAGAACAAATAAAAATCAAAATGTGAACTAATTAAAATGAATGCATAGAAGCATCCAAACATCAGTATGTGTGGAGAAATTGCTTAATATCTTTGAACCCCTCTAGGCAGAAAAATAAACTGACTCATGGTAAATTTCCCTGGGTATTAAAAAGTATCCATTTCAGTTGCTTTGTCACAAGAAAAGTTGAGCTTTTATTTGCCTTCTGTGCTTCACTTATTTTCAATGCATAATAATGTTACTGTTGATCTGTAGGGCAGATAGAAAATGCTGTCTTGCAGAACCAGAAATTCTAACATTTGGATGCCTTTACAGACAAGTAATTTGCTGTTAGGTATGTGTATCTGTAGGTTTCTTTTATACAGATGAAAAGACTTTTCTGGCTCTATATCACAAGGTGTGCACTTAATATTACTTTTTATTCAAACTTCCTGGGAGCTTGAGTCTGTCTGTTGTGTAACTGTGGTGCATTATGGTCTGTAGGTTCTGCTGTTGCTGTTCTCTTTGATACCAAAAACCTGCCTTAAACAAAATAGACTAGAGTTAGTCCAGAAAATAGAAGAGTTGTTGTACATTGACCCAGACCACCACAGAAAAGAGGGCAAGACTTTTTTTCCCCCTTAGTTAACTATGAGAGCAACTTAACCTCTTAAACTTTCTATATTGATGAGGTGACTATATGGAACATATTGGAAGAGTAAAATATTAGGGAAAAAATGGAAGCAGCTGACAGATGACCCTAACTGCTGTAATTGGTGTATTGGGCCAAGTATGCAGTAATGGGGAACAAGACCAGGGTCAAAGCTCCCCTGCTCAAACAGACCTTCTGCCTGCTTGGCTGCAGAATCTTGCAAACTTGTGTTGGGGTTGTACACTTGCAAGGAGATGTGGAAATATTTGTGGTCAAACTAGCAATGCAGAGTTTCTGATGACCATATCAAAAAAAATCATTAATTATTCATGTGGCATTCCCTTCTAGTTTTTAAACCAAAGCAAAACTTGAGTGGCTGGTTGAAGTAAAATGGTGACAGAAATTTTCATTTTGTCATTTATATTCTCTTTTCAAACAACACTGAAGAGCAGATTGGTCCTCTTGTATTATCAGTAACGATTTAAATGGCCAGTGTGGAAGAGGAAGACCAAGATGTAGATATTTTTCAATATTTTATTAACAGTTAATAGAGGTTAGAGACTATTTTATTGAAATTCTTAATGAACCCTTCCACATGTGACATGATTAACTTATTTTATAAATACCTATGCATAGCAATATGTCTGTGAGTGATTAGGAAAGTGACCTGGAAGAGGACATCCTGTGAAGAGACAGCAGTACTCAGCTGTATATTTTAAAGCAAAAAATTCGTAGATGAATTAAGATGTGTTTTACTGCATTATTGGCTCCAGATATAATTTGGATTTTACCTGCAGATTTGGATCTGGGCTGCAGCATGATTACTGCTGACACTAGAATGGGCAGGGACTCTGCTGCTAAAGACCACAACAACCCCCTCGTGTCTTGTTCTGCACTTCCCACTCCTGCAGCAAGGCTGATGCTGCGCTGGAAATCATCTGTTAACGTCAAAGAGAACTATTGACTGCACAGTCAAAGTTCTGGCCTATTTACTCTGAGCAAAACCATACGGTAGCTGCATTTTTCATGATGCAGTATTAGGAAAACAATGAAAAGTAATTAATCTGTGTATTTTTAATTATTCCCACTACTTTAAGTATTTAACTTTATCTGAAAATGTGCACTTAATATAGTTCAAGTCATATGCGACCATGTAAGTGTGGATAAGATCCTTGTCTTTCCTGTCAATTTTTGTTTGGAAGTAGTAGATGGAGACTTAAACATAATGTTTCCTTGGGGTTGTTGCAACCACGTGTGGAAACTTCAGGGTGAGTCTCATGCACTTACGTGTCACTTACTTCTTCCCACATTCTGTTGAGCTGGCCTTAGGAAGTTAATTACTGTTTAGTGACATTATGAAATGATCTTAAAACTGCAAATTAATAAAATTACTGTGATCAACAATGTTTCTGATAGTGCCCTCAATTCTTGAGGTAGAACTTTAAGACACAAGTCACTGAAGATCAGGAGAAATTAAAAAGTTTTGGCTTTTTTCTTCTTTCTTAGTTTATTTCCTTTTCTCTTTTTGATTAGGAATTGCCATTAGAATAATTCACTGCTGATTGTGTGATGGCACATTGTCCTAAGCAGAACATTTTCCATAAACATTTGTTCCATAAGTAATTTTAACTAATGTCAAATACTTATGAATCATCCTCTTATCACTTACAAAAAAGAACTTTAAGTCTTCCATCTGTTTCTCCTTAATTTTCAGCTTTATTACACACACAATTACAATTTTCATCTTCTAAAAAATTCACTACACAGTTCATTTCCCACAGAAGGTAAATGAATAAAAATTTGTTTTCTTTAGCATTAGGTTGTCTGTTTTCTATGCCTGGCTGGCAGCCAGGAATATTGGATTTCAACATTCAGTTTTTAAAATGTGACTTTTAGTGTTAATAATAGATAATATGTGTGGATATTGTGTAAATTATCCACTGGTTGCAATCTGAATCCTCTTCTACCCCTTCATTTTTGTTGTCTGTTCAATTCTAAGCCAAATGGTTAATTATACTGAACTAAGATGAATGTTAAAAATTGCTATTGTGGTACAAATAAGCATGAAGTAATGAATAGACTGAGGTTTCCCTATTTAAACTAGGAATTTACTGTGAAATTGCACTGTTCTTGAACGTAGAATTAAAAAAAAATAACATAAATACCAGCTTTTCCCAGCTCACTCACTGCAGTTGTTGTATTGTCCTGTTCTAAAGTTGTGAAAATCCGTATGTTGTGGTACTGAAGTGCCATGATATGCCTAAGAATGATACTCAGTAATTTACTACTTCTGTCTGTTTTGTTGTGACTTCATCTGGGTAGAAGAGGAGGTTAAATTTTACTTAAATAAATGCAGTGTAATCATAAAAGTTGAGGTCTGTGATACGGAGGGGTACATTTTTGATTAAATCATCCAAAGAGTTATTTAAAATTACATGTCTTTATATAGCAGAGTGTAGAGATTTTTTTTTTCTAAGAAAAAATAGAGAAGTTCAGGGCTGTGTAGTTTTTTTGATTTTTAATTCCATTGTGTATATTTGACTCAGAGGAATGACACTCATGTAAAGATTTAAAATAAACTTAGACTAGGGAATAAAAATATATTTACTGTTTATTTAACTGATTAATGGATACATTTTTTACAAAGTATGATAGCAATGAAAGAGCAGGGAAATAAAGTTACTAGAAATGGAATAAAGTACAAAAAGGCTTTTCTTGAACCCAGATCTAGAGAAATAAGGATCCAGATAAAGCCTAAGAATGAAACAGAATCTAATGAAGAGTCCATTTTTAAGTGGCTCACATGTATATCCAGTTCTGAGAAAAACAAAACTTGGAATTGTCACTGGCTGCATCAAAAATCCATAGAAGTTTTGTTGGGGTTTTTTTTTTTTTTTCAAAGCCCTGTACTGAAGTGTATCCATGATTTCACTAGGTACAGGATCAGCAGACGTGTGAAGCTCCATGCCTAAAATCTCTGATCCTGCCTGAAACCAAAAGAGAGATCTGGTTTTGCCTGTGAATTTATCTGGTTTGTCTTGTTTGGTTTTGGGGTTTTGGGCGGGCTTTTTGTTTGAGTTTGTTTTTTTAAGACCCTTCACAGTATTGATTTGATGAAGTGCTCTTTTGTAAAACCCCAAAATACATACTTAGTTTTAGGCACTTAATATTTTCCTCAGAAAAGGTGCTTTTATGAAGTATTGACTGTATTTGCTTTCTGTTTGTGCAGATTTTGCTATAATTAATTTTAGGTATTTTTTCCTATTTAGTCTAAAGAGTCTTTAATTCTCCCAGGCTCAGAGAGCATCTCCAGTTGTAAATATTCCTTGCAGAATAGCTCAAACAAGCAGACACTAAATTCATGTTTCAGTGGGTTCCTAAATAATTGTGTGTGAGAGCGCATGCATTGTAGAGTGTAATTCGTTAATTGTGAGCTGCTGTAGATAATCATGTTATGCCGTAGGCCAGCTGAGGTCTAGCTTGACTTTTTAAACACTGCAGAGATGAGGAGATAATTTAAGAGGAGTACTTAATTGGAATATTTGGTGACATTAATAACAAGTTGTCTAATACAAGGAATTAAGCAATTAATTTCAGGTGTGCTTGTCTCAAAACATTAATGGAACAGCCCAGGTTGGGAAGGACCTTGAAAGATCATATGTACGTGCTAACATTCCCTGTTCTTCCCTCTTCACTTGGGATAAAGTAAAAAAAAAACCAAAAAACAAAAAAAAACCCCAAACCCCCTAAAACAAACAAACAAACAAACAAACACCATCAAACAAACAAAAACCCTGCCAAACTGTGCACCAGTTTTTGAGATAAAATGTGTTAGAATTCAACTATCAGTGTCTGGGTAATATTTTCATTAGTGAAATCAGTGCTAATAAAACATACTCCAAGCATCTGTAACATTCTGTCGTGTTCAGGAGGAGACCTTTGGGGCAGGTAAGGGAGAAATGTTGCATCAAGTAACACAGCAAAAAGTAACCAGTAAACAATTTGCATTGCTATAAATCAAAACTTCAAACCAATTTATATGCAAATAGTGACAATAAATTAGCTACTTTGAGTAGAATCATAAAAACATTTTTGGGAGGAATGTGGAAGTGCTGGTTCTGAAATGCTGCTTGGAATGAATACTTACTGTTTGTTTGAAGTTTTTTGCTTAATTTTAGGATTGGCTTACTTACTGGGATAATTGAGCCAGAGAAAATATAAATACCTGTTTGTAACAGGAAGATCTATTAAATAGGATTTTCAAAATCCTGTGTATGCTTATGATTCAAATTGGTGTTTGAAAACATGGTTTATTCTCATAATGGTTTTATATTTTAAATCAAAACAAAAATTTTCATCCATGCTAACAATTTTTTGTCATTGTGTTGATTTAATTCACATCTATAGATCCTCTCTTGGTACTTAAATTGATTTTAGACATTTGGGAACAAGGAATATTGTTACAAGACTATAACACTAGTACTTTTCACTAGCATGATTCCGTTTTTCAAGATCTACAACCCTTACCTAATTGACTCTATATGTTACTTATAATAATGAGCTGAGATGTAACAATTATTTCAGGATAGCACTACAAACAAGACAGAGAACTGTGGGTAGAATCCCTACATACCAGCCTCATTTGCCAAGCAAAATTTCTGATAAACTTATACCTTTAGTTTAAATGCCCTTAGGTATGGAACTCTTGTCTCAAAATAATTCTACAGCCACTCTCTACTCAAGAACAGGGCAGAGCATATGGGGCAGTACTTTCCAATTGACCTTTTCTTTATTATTCTGAGCTGTGTTTTCTTTCTTTTCTAATTATTTCACAGCAAAGAAGGCTTCAGGCTTCCTAGTGGTTGGTTATGGATTAGCTGGAAACAATAACATTAAAAAACCCCAAGCCCTGTCTGTGAAAACAAAGGGCTTCTTATCTGTGGTGCTGGTATCAAATTTGGGTTCTGTTGTGTTTGCTTATAAATGTGGATCTGAATGCTTCCTCATCTTCCCTGTGACTCTCTGGGAAAGTTAATGATCAGAATTCAAGACTAGAACGATGATAAGCAAAGCCCAGTAGCGTGCAATGCTGGGATGTTAGTGCTTGCTTTCTTTCTTGCTTATGCTTAATGGGAGGGAGGAAAATGAGGAAGAGATTACTGACACTGCTGAAACACCCTTTCTGGCAAGTGCATTACTTAGGAATTCACTTTTTAAAATAAAACAAAATAGTTCTCACTGGAAAAATGTTATAGAGCTTCTACTTCATTTGGACATGATGGAAAATGCATCACAAAGAGTTTCTTTAAAAAAAATCCTAAATTTCAAGTAGTGTGTAGCAACATAAGAATATGTTGTAAAGCACTTTCGTGACTTGAGGCAGGAAGTATGCTGTTATTTTAAAAGAATAGATGTGTCATCAATCAAACCAGTGAACTGCTATATAAGTGCATTTCATGCATGAATTAACCAGCTACTAGCTAGTAGATATCAAATCGATGTGTGCTGCTTCCCAGCTCATATGGAACGTGCTCAAGCAGAAATACTCTATCCAGCACACGAGGTCATGGCTGGAGATGTGAGAGCTGCTGGAGGTTTTGCTTGTGTGGCACCTGCTAAAGCTGCACTTATTGCTGTGGCTCTGCATTTACTTACTACGGTCTAAGAATTTGAGAGAAAAAGCTAAGCACTTCAGCTAATGTCTTTTTGAACACAATATGACTAAAATATATAACCAAATCTTTGTTGTGAAGATAGAAAATGAACTCAGAAATCCAGTGTTACAAATTTGTCAGGACTGCTGAAGCTGCCAGGAGATGAGTCATTGTTTTCAGGGCAATCTCAGTGGAGTCGTCACAGAGCTTTTTGATTATTCTTGTGTCTTTGTGTCTTTGATTTTTTTAAGTTTTCATTTCCCTCCAAAATTCCAATGGTAAGACTGCAAAATATGTTTGATATCTACTGATCATTGGAGGGAAGGGGAAATAATGGTTCTATCATAAACAGAGATTGAACCTCTCTTGCCAGGTCATCTTATGAATGAAAACATGTTTTCTGTAAGTTTCAAGGAATGTTTGATGATAGTTTCTCCTGCAAATTTAGTGTTTGTTTCTGATCCATGGATTCGTTGCTTTCCATATCTTTATCAAATTTTTGAGAGTTTTTAATGTAAGAATTGACAAGTTTTAAGTTGGAATATGTCCTTAGACTTCTTTTTAACAGAGCACATTGACTTGGTTAATTTTGATTTGTTTCCAAATAAATAAAGATGTGAGAATAATGATCCAAGTCTACATGTCAAAAAAGGAACAAAATGCATTGCATTCTTTTACCTGTGAAAAAAATGACTACTGCTTTTGGGAACAGTGGTTTAGTGTTCTTTCAGCTGTGAAGAGAAAGCAAAACCCTTTCTCAGGGGCTTCTGAAGTATTGAGTTCTGATTGTTGGGCAATTTCATTTTCCAGAAATTTCAATGAATGTCAAGTGTGTGAAGTGGAGAGAAGGCAGGAAAGATGGTATCCAGACTGCTGGTTTGGATGTCCAGGTGGAATGATGTCACACTGAGTCCCAGCAGGTTGTGTAAATGCCTTCCAGTAAGAGTAGCTGGAGGGAACTGCTGTGCAAGTTGAAAGTTAGCTCTGTGCAAGATCTTAAAATTGCTTAAAACCCATCCATGTTTTCAGAAGAGTGTCTGCCAAGTCAAATACATTTAAACGATGATTATAATGAAGCAGCTTAGTTAAAAATGTGATCCATGTTTCCTGAATAATTTCCTGGTGCACTTATGTGGGTATTTGCTAGAAGGGCTGAAAAGCATGGAACCAGTAATACTTTTATTGCCATTTGCCCAAAAAGAAGCCTGACCAGGAAAAAAAAATACGGTTTTCTTATTTATCCTTATTTTGTTAAAATAAGCTGGATTTGTATTAATGCCAAGTAAGAAACACTTTCCATGCCATTTCCATTAACCTTATACCATTCATTCCTTGCAAAAAGGTCCTCTTGGGTCTTGTTCTTGATCTTTCCAGCTGTCAAAACCGTTACTTCTACTGGGTCACTGAAATACAAGTCTGACTTGAACTCTGGAAGAAATAGTGCACCACAAAGGAGGTGACATATTTTGAGGGTTGAAATGAGGTATTTAATCAGTGACAAATAAATAAACCCACTGGATAGTAAAGGATACCAAATTATTTTTTCATTTTGATTCTTGGAGTGTATTTCTGAACTGATAGTACAAGTGTAGAGGCATTATTAGCTCTTGACAGGAGGATAGCTTCAGTCTGATAAAGACTGAAGGCAATCAGGATTGTTTACAAAGTATCTATTAACAGTGTTGAAAGTGAAAATTATTTATGGCATAGAAAATTCTCTGGCACAGATGGAAAAGTTGAAGATTAATAGAGAAAAAAAAAGGTGAGAATTATGTACTGTATAGGAACAGGGAATATTTTCATGAGAAATTGTTGGTGCCAATGGAAGCATATAGGAAATAGTGAACAATAGATGCATTCAAAACCTCAGTGGTAACTGAATCCTGTTGATTTCTAAGTGTCTCAAATAGTTGTGAGATTAAAGAGTGGAGGCAATTGCTGAGAAAATGACACAAAAAGACTGGAATAATAATACACTAAAGAGATCAGATAAAAGCGATGGTGTGCAGTGGCTCTAAAAATCAGACTGGTGATTTTGAATCAAACTGGAATTAACTTGCAGTCGCTGCTAGATTAGGGTTTTCCTTTTTGAAGCATAGGGAGCTTCTTTCTAAATGCAAGTAGCCATTTCATTTTTAATAAAGTCTTGTTCTAATCCACTTTTCAAGGTCTTCAAGACCAGGTTGGATAAAACCCTGAGCAACTTGGTCTGACCCTACTGCTGATCTTGCTTTCAGTGTGAGGTAGAACTAAAGGGAAATACACCTTTGTAACAGAGGCACTTGTAATGAAATTTTTGCTGTGAGATATTCCAATAGGTTTTGGCTCTGCTGAACCATGAACAATTTAGAGTATAATTAATTGTATTACAGATGCAATATTTTTTCACCTGTTTTTTTTTCCCCAGATATTTTTCCTAGAGCATAATAATATTAATTTTTCTTTCATCTGAACACATCATTTATTCCCTTGCAGTGTCTCAAGTAAGTGTATTCTCTTTGCTGGTGTTGTGCTGTCATGCAAATTGGACCTTCTACCAGCTTCCACAGGCTTGTCATCACTGAAAGAAATGATATGTATTTATAATAAATTGTCCTTTTTACTTCAGTTCTGGCAGTTCTCTGCAGTGCCTGACATTTTTGAGAGGAAACAACCCGTCACATCTTGGGCTTCAGGGAGGAAGGCATTTAAAATACAGGAAAAGGTCTACGTGACATGACACTACTGCTTTTTTTCATCCTCATGCTCTTCACTGTTCAAATTTCATTAAATTTGTACATAAGGTTGCAGCATGCAAGAGATTATTGGCTGAGGCAGGGCTGAATCAGGGTGGTTTGTCTATTCCCACAAGATTTATATGTAAACAGGGGAAACACATCCATTTGCAGTGCAGCCTCTGGCATATTGCACCAAGACACAGAAATACTTCTAGGGATGTTTCTGGAGGAGATTTGTGCTCTCCAGAGCACATTGCTGCTTTCAAGGTGTCAGTTTGTTACTGCTGGATTAATGAACCGTTTTAGAGGGCTGGGAATCAGCAGAGTAAAGGGATGAAATGTTGTGGAATGTGACAGTGTTTAACAGGAGAGAACGGCTGCTGGTGCTCCTCCTGGGACTGGGGAATGGCATGAGGAAACTGCCGGGTCACCCTTGCCTAGAAACATCTCTGTTTCTGTTTCCAAAGTGCATACATTTGACAAAGATTTAGAAGAAAAAGGAAAACAAATAAAACAAAAAATGTCAAGGAAATCAGCATAAAAATTTATGATGGTTAGTAGTGGTAGTATGTGAAAAAATATATGCATACAGACAAAGGGAGAAGGACTCTGAGCTCATTTAGAAGAGAGGTAAAGCAAAAATAAACTAGGGAAATGTCATGCACAGACCTGGCTGGTTTTGTCCTGTAAATTTGTGTGAAGTATCAGCAGCTTTTAGAGACCATAATAAGCTAAAGAAATAAACCGGTCTAATTGTGTTTCAGTTATACAGCACATTATTAAAGGAAATATTATGTATCCCATTGTTTTTGTAATTCTGCAATGAGCTAAATACTAAAGGAAATGCTTTTATAAACATTTTCCTTGAACTGATGCTCTCTCACTCACTGCCTCTCTCTTACATCAGTATTCTCTGTGTGACTGTTGTTCAATCTGTATAATCTGTGTTTATAAATTGTCACAGTGCAGCTGGTCTGGAGCTCCCCTCAAATTCAACCAGCCCAGAAGTAAACAAGTCCCCAAATGAAGCGGGGATAGGTTGGATTCAAACCTGAACAGGAACCTCACCCAGTCACGTTCAATCTCGAGTGCAGACATCACTANAACAAGTCCCCAGATAAGGCAGGGGTAGGTTGGATTCAAACCTAAGCAGGGACCACAGCCAACCCCTAATTTGACCGTAATTGCAGATACAGCATTGGCCAGGGAGCTGGGGGGAGCGGAGATGATGCTGTNGCTGGGTGGTGTTAAGACCCAGACCCATGAACTGTCTAAATCTAAAGTCAAGAAATTCGAAGCCCCTAGAAAAAAAGCTGCCATGATAAACTCTTTGCTGTTTGTCTCACAATCATTGGACTCAAGTCGTGAGTCTCCAGCCCACAAGGGCAGGTGAGGCGTGGTGACCTCGTGTGAGGATGGCAGCCGGCCCGTGGGCAGAGCTGGGGGGACACAGCAGCGCACTGGCTGGATAAAACACAGCGAGCGTGGGCAGAGCTGGGGGCACACAGCAGCCCACCGGCTG
>WBMY01005018.1:75201-148154 GCA_013397315.1 Donacobius atricapilla | reverse complement strand
GTCACACACACACACACAGAGACACTTTGATCAGAAGGACATGAACTAAAAACTGCTTTATTTCAAACAATCTGACTCCATTTATAGTATTTCTATAAAGGTTACGGACTGGGGGAGAAGGCTGACACCTCTCCCCATCCCGTTGGTCAAGACAACTGTCCCTCAGCTGTCCATAGCTCTAAGAGCAGGAATGAAAACTCTCTTTGAATTTATGAAAACATTGCTACTGTTTACAATACCCGTGCAGGAGAACAATCTAACTAAGAAACTGTGTAACAGAAGAGAAGGTTGAAAACATCAGGGCGACACTGAGACCCTTGGCCCATCATGTCTGTGAGCGTGAGAACGATAAACTTGGGCTGTGGTGCAAGAACCTCGGCGCGTTTTGTCGCATTCCTGTCTCCAACATCATTGCAACAATAAAAAAATAAATTCTGGGAATATTTATTCATTTTCATAAGTATCCTAGAAAAATATTGCNCAGAGCTGGGGGCACACAGCAGCCCACCGGCTGGATAAAATACAGCGAGCGAGGAGCTCCGCCAAAACCGCATAAAGGGCCGACCAGCAACGGCGTGAAGCTGCCCCCCAGATTCAACCAGCCCAGAGGTNGTCGCATTCCTGTCTCCAACATCATTGCAACAATAAAAAAATAAATTCTGGGAATATTTATTCATTTTCATAAGTATCGTAGAAAAATATTGCAAAATATTTATCTTGAAAAATAAGTATTATGTGCTTTAGATTAACACCTATCTGCTTTAGTACTAATTGAGTACGTTTTCCAGAAGTTAATTACAATGATCCAGAGCAGCGTTAACTTGCCAGTCCTTTCAGTCTGAATGAATTCTTATGGCTTTGTTTATTTATGGAAGAACTTAGGAATCTGTAAAGCATAAGGAAAAAGAGCACTTATTCAAATGTTATGCCAGTTTAGTTCTGCATCTAGGCAAAACTTGAATTCTCAGATTTAAGCCAGATTTAATCTTTCAATAACTATATTCTTACCCTGGAATTCCTCTCTCCCCCCTTCCTGTCCCTCCCCTGCCCCCAAAGTATCACACTCAGGGTTCTGGTTGCTGTTTATGGTTTTTTACTCTTGAGTCTCTTCTGCAAAACAATATCTTAGGATGCCATCTGCTCTCATCAAACCTTTCAGCTGGATCTCCTGTTATTATTAACCACAGGTTTATTTCCACTCTACTTAATGATTATTATGATTTTTTTGTTCGTCAGAATTTTCAAGAAATTCTCTACTACTTTATAAGGCAATATGTACTAGGCTGTAATAAAAAGCAATATAAATATGATTTCTGTTGAAGGCATTTACCTTTCTGAAGATCTGTGGAATTGTACAATTACATAGGGAAAGATCTGTGAGCTCTGGGAAATAACTTGAGATAAATGAGTAAAGAAAATTTGAAATTCAAATATAAGTAAACTTTTTGATGTCTCTTGAGGCCTAAAATATTTTTTTACTTCAAAGACCCAACTAAATAATAATTTTGTCTGAGGCAGAAAATTACTGTTTTCATAACTTCTTTTAAGTGAGTATAATTGCATTTGTTCATCGTACTCTGCATTTGCTTTATTCATCTGAGAATCCTGCAGTGCTGTATCAGGATGACAAGATCCTTTCAAAAGAGAACAATCTGAGGATCTCAAGACACACGAATCTCTTAACCAAATAGCAGGTAGATTACAGTTTTCAGCCCAGGTTCACGTTAATCAATCTTCCTCTTATTATCAAGAGACAGCAAATCAGAGAGAGCTGGAAGACCTTTGGCAGATGCGCGTTGATCGAAGTGACATGCAGATTGCTGGCTCAGGAAAAGTGCAGTATCATGCTTCAGTCTGGATGACTTGTCAGAAGTGAAACTCAAGTGTCACAGCATGACGCTAAACTAATTAAGGTTACAGGAAATACATCAGCCAGAACTACTTCATTTCACTTAAGTGTGTGGAATCCATTGCACTGTGAGGCTGTGTCATCACCTAAATCACCACGGAGAAAGAATATAAATATTGGTTACCCTCAGTAGTTCTAAGGCGACATAAATTCATACTCTTGTTGCTGAAATCCTACAGTCTCTTATTACAGATTTCAGATAATCAGGATCAAAACTTCCATGCCAGGGAGTCCAGCTCTCCTGACAGTCATTTGGCTTTCACACCCAAGTCTCTTGCTTGATTCCATAACTCTGTTTTTCTGAGAACTGTGGTGGGAGTTAAACAGCCCATCTTTGCTGCTTTGTTCAGCTGACAAATCAGAATTGCTGATGAATAATTCCAGGAGAGTTGCAGCAAAATAAATTATAAGCTTGGTGTTGGGATCTTTTTTTCGGAAAGATCATAAACTTGAGAAGATGTAGTTCCCATCAAGGAATACTTCCCTAGTAAGTTTTAGTTCAGTTAATTACAGGTGTTTCACAGATTTAATGCCAACTTGGAAAGTGGGATTTGATAGACTGAGGGAGTTCCAACTTGAATTCAGTGTTAGGTTCCTGATGTCATTGTTTGTGGCTTCTTTATTTGTTTTGAGGAGGTTTTATTTATTTTGAAGTAAAGATTTATAGAATATGAAAAATAGTTTTTTGAAAGGGCAAATGACTATTTTGGCATTGCTTTGGTGTCCGTAGTTCCTTCAACTGTTCTTTGTATTTTTATATATGTCACTTGTGCACTTCATGGTGTCTTCAGCATTAAGCAGAGACTTTTTACATTATTTTTTCTCAGTGAGAGACTGAGAATTTTGAATCAAACATGTTGGAGTGGTTGGTTTTGAACAAAAAGAGGATTGAAAGAATGGTCTATCAGCATTTTTAAATATTATCAAACAAATATTTTAAATATATGTGTTAAATAAATGTAGTGTTCAGGCTAAATCTTCAGCTTCAAGCATTTTCAGAAGGAAATTATTTTGTTTTAAAATAGCCATACATGGAAATGTAGTAAAGCATTTTTACAAGTTAGTAATAACCAGGAATGTGATGAGGAGTGGACATAAGCCAAACCATAAATGAGTTCTCCGTTCATTACTGAGGAACAATGATAAACAGCTTCTTCAGCTTCACACTGTCTTATACTATGTTTACAATATACAAAGCTTCTCATAATGGCATTATATTGTATACATTATATTGTGTATTCCTTCAGCTTATTTTTGCCTCCTCTGAAGTTTCCTGCCTTGGTTGCTTCCAGTGTTTCATAGCTCTTTTCTAGCCCTTTAAATACAAGTGTTGGTTACAGTTTTAAGCTGCAGTGTGAATCAGTCCTGATTTGTGTAATGCAAAAGAAAGAGCTATATTTTAAATGTGTTTTCTCACATTGGACCTTATTATCATGCTTCAAAACAAGTTTACATCTGGTAGAGACTTTTGCATTAGACACCCACTGTCATTGTGAATATTTATGATCTCTATTTCCCTTTTTGCCTTGATCCTTTTTCCAATATAAAAAGAGGATCAGCAATATGTCAGTCATTGGCCTATGGGTAGGTTGAGCTATGGCCTGTGTTCTAATCTTTTTAAACTAATAATAGGCTCAAACTGATTTTTCTTTTCTTTTGGCTTAAACATTTATTTGAGAGCATGAATGAAATGTGAGAATATAAATAAGAATGCCAGTATTCTTATTTGATGCTTTCCTGTCCAGTATCTTCTATTACATCACAGAAATGGATGGTCATTCACTGACACCATGTCTGTCTGTGATACTTCTATTTATCTAAATACAAGTTTAAATCTCTCGGTGTATTTACACTTCCAGCAGCTAAAATGTTTGCAGGCACCCACTGCTCAGAGTTTATGTGCGGGATAAAAGTTCCTCATGAATATGCTAATACTAATGAAACTGTTTGATACTTTTTTATTCATATGGAAAGTCATGCATAAAGATTATCTTTGTCTTATATTTGCTGCTCTTCTGTTCATTGTATGAAATAAGGGGAAGATTGGAAAGGTGAAGTGAGGCGAGGTGAGGTGAGGAAAAGAAGAGACGCCTTTTCTTTGCTCACAATAGAGTAGGGGTAATGATCCATTTTCTGATGCCAAAATTTTTGCTCTGGACAGAATAAAAAACTTTATTAAATTTAAATCTAGGCAAACAATGGAATAATAATGAAAGCTACAAAATTGATACTATTTACCGAAAATATGTTTGCTTCTTTATATTCTAGGTTTTTCTTGCAACTTTGTCAACACTAATGCAGTTTTGTACAGCATTTTATGTCCAGGGCAACTGAGGAAAGTCTTTATTTCTGTGGGAGAATCGTGTCTATGTGCCTGTGCTGCACACAGTCTGTACCTTTGTAGTTTCTGTCTGTGCAATGGTTTACACAGACACCGTCACCGGGAGCCTTGGACTTGGAGTTCTCTCAGCTCATTATAATTAGTCCCTTGTGCAAGGCTGTGAAAATGAATTTGCTCCTATTTCCTCTTCAAACTTAGGTTGTTTCTAACAATCCCATCCTGTGAATTTAAAAGGATGCTAAACCTTAACAAGTTAAAATCATCCTTTATTTTTATTCCTCTACTTCTTTTGTGTGCCTCTCTTCCTATAGACAAGATATTTACATGGGTTTTTTGATACTTGTCTTTAGAATAGAGGGGAATTCCCATATTGGATGTGAGATTAACCGAATTTTCTTGTACTATTCCTATTAGATGAGAATGTTCCTAATCTCAAAGTATAAAGGGTCTTGGGATACTCTAGGGGACATTTTGTACCTACACATCTTTTTTGAATGACTCTTTCATTTGGGATTTTGAAAACAGATGCCTCTCTCCTTTCTAAGGAATAAATCGCAGTTTATGTGACCGGTTTTGCTTTTTTCCTATCTTAACAATTTCACTTTGAAATATGTAGCTTGGAACATCTTTGGGGTTTATTTTAAATTATCAAAATTATTAAAAATATAAACCTAAATTCAAAAGCTTGTGAGAGTTTTATAACAATTTCAAAGGAGTTCTCTTTTGACCATCAGAAACTCCAGTCACATCTGAAAACTAGGGCCAATAGATGATGAATAATATTTAGTCAGAACACCAGCTCTTTCTGGAACATAGTGTGTTTGATTTGAAACTCCAGCCTGGTGACTTGGCTTTTCTTTCAGCAGTGCCAGTGCTCCAAATTTACAGTTTTATGTAATTCCCTTCTATGCAATGAACCGTGTATGTTTAGGGTTCTTCCTCCTCTTCTTTTCCTCTTTAACTGAGGTAAAAAAGGAAAGCATGTTCTGTGTGTTTATGCAGTATAGTAATACATGTAGGTTATTCCTTGGAATAGGAATAAAATGTAGCATTCCCAAGATAATAGAGAAACAATTGCTCCAGATCATTACCTGATGATGTGATATATTAATATAATGAAGACTAATAAATTTTCCTGCTGCAGATTTTCTGATAGCTGGATATGAATCAAATCCTACAGAACAGTGATGAGGCATAACAGTAAAATTCTTCAGATGTAGGTGGAACGTTCCTGCGAGCAGAATCTCATCCTGACTCTGGGGAGGGGGGAAGGGGAAGAGGTTTCAGATCGTTAAAACTGATCAGGTTGTAGAACAGCTACCAGGTGAACATATTTGGCAGTGAAACAATTGGGGAGGCTTAGTTGGTGCTCACCCCGAGTCCTGCAGGGTCGCTGTGGTGACACCTGGCCAAAGGTGCCGGGGCTCAGGCACGGCCGGGGTGCAGAAGGGAAGGGGAATGACCTTTAACCAGCGCAGACAGCAGCACTGGAGGGACAGCAATGCCTTTGTGGTTTGTGTGCGTAGGGAAGAAATGCAGTAACTATTCACAGCAGGACGCGTATTTCCCCCCGCTTCACTGAAAATTGAAAAGGTGTTCTGAAGCCCATGTACATGGGCTCTTCTGCGGAGGGATGAGGCAAAAAAGAAAAGTGTTTCCACCACTGAAATGCACATTTCTATTAAAAACCTGTTTAGACTGATTCTTCCACCAGTGAAATGCACCTTTCTATTAAAAACCTGTTTAGACTGATTCATCTGAGGGCACACTGTTCTGCAGTAGGGGCAGGGTCACTTAATTCAGGGTGCTGTGTCATTGCTTACAGAACTCTGCTGAAATTGCCATATTTCCCCCTAATTCAAGGGGGGAACATTGTACATTGTAAAGAGAATAATTACAGCAACCGAGTTTCAGTGATTTCTTACTGGGGTGTTCAGTCTGTGAAACTGCAGAACAAGAAAAAATATTTCTGTATTTTCTGAGAAGTTCTATGTAGTGTTCATGTGTCAAATATCCTTTTAAATGAAAATTCTTGTAAAAATACACTGGTGGCATAGGTTTTTAACGTAGTTCAGCAGGAAGATAAATTTTTATTCACCACCTGTAATAAAAAATACTTTAAACAGTGGACTCTCTTTTACAATATAAAACAGGGAATAAGAACTAATATTGCCATTTATGCAAGTCTTTCTCCACAGCTCTCAATATACTTTTTGTGTTATTTGTAGAGTTTTTTTTAACATTGGCTAAATATAATGATTATTCTGCATCTGTATAACAGTTTTTACAAAGATACAACTTTTGTAAATGTATTATTCTTCAAAATACCTAGAGGTCAAAACACCTCTGAAGCACTGTACAGTGGTGGCCTGCATCAAGACAATGCAAGTCTCATGATACTGTGAATATTTACTGAGATGCTAATTGTGCTCTCTGAATTGTCACAAGTAACCAGTTACTTCCTCTGTACAATTAAGACTAAGAGTGTATAGCATAGGAACTTAAAAAAATTTCCATTGATTTCAGTGCCTAGGGGGAAATTAACAGACTTTGAAGAGATTTTAATTTAGGGAAGTCTTTGGGTGGTGACTGCAACTTCAGAGACAAGGCTTCATCCGCTACTCTATTGAATGCAGTGGAGACCTTGAAATTAAATTTGGATCTGTGGATGTTCCTGTTTCCTGGAAGTCCCAGGCTTGTTTAAATGCAACAGAAATTGCAGGCTGTTAAATGTCTACAATTTTAAAATTTTATTTTTAAATATTGAAATGAGAACTTCCAAGTCATTCATAAAATGTAAATGCCCCATCTTCTTTGTGTTCTCACTGCTGTTATGTTCAAGTACAAGATGTTCAGTACTGTAAAGATAAATAAATCTACTTACGGATATTCTGAACAGAAATGTTTGCCTTTAGGAACAGTTACAATGAATACATGTGTATTTACATTGTCATTTTTTTTGCATCTGTTTGCCATCTGTTTCAATGCAAACTTGGTTTGTTTGTTTTTCTAACCACAGGACTATACCTTGACGATGTACTTCCAGCAAGCGTGGCGGGATAAGAGGCTGTCCTACAATGTAATACCTCTAAACCTTACTCTGGACAACAGAGTAGCTGATCAGCTCTGGGTGCCCGATACCTATTTCCTGAATGACAAGAAGTCATTTGTTCATGGTGTCACTGTGAAGAACAGAATGATTCGTTTGCATCCAGATGGAACAGTCCTTTATGGACTCAGGTCAGTATGAGCCATTTCTAACTCTTCTGTCTCTTAATTTAAATCCATGATTAAAAAGCTAAAAATAAAAACCATTCCTTGCTCTTTATTTTTTTTATGCTTTTCTTTTTATTGCTGATTCTATATAACTGATGATATTTGGGAATAAAAAAAGTATTCTAAGGTTGTATTCTAAATCTAAGGATTTTTTTTAATACAATTTTTGGAGATAAACTGCCATTTTTAGTACAGTTCAGAGACTTGTATTAAGAACAGATAAGACTGTAAATATTATTTGAAACATTCATTCTGGATTAAAAACCTGGTTTAGAACTGCTTCTTCAAAGGAATTGAAATATGAAATACAAAATGAGGATTAGAGGAAGAAACAGAAAATGTATATGACAGCTGAACTGATTGTTTAACTGATATGTTTTAAAAATATTTTGATTGAATATTAGATTGGTTTGTATGCTACCCAGATGAATAAGCTTTCTGATTTTCACTCAGATGAGGTATGACTTGAAATGTTTTACAGCCTGTTGTTCTGTATGACTGTATGGAGAGGGGTGGCTGGAGAAATCAACAAAAGGGCTTCACTTTCGAGAAGTTCTGAAAACTTGGGCAATTGTCTGTTTAGTGATGTTAACAGGATAAATAATTGCTGAGAAATTGATTTAAAAATATAACTGCAAAAGGAGACTGACGGTGTCATGTGGGTAGGTAACAAAACAGCAGGGAAGCAATGTCTGGGTTAACAACAGAAGATGCTGCAGAGCTGGGTGTTGTATTTACCAACGTGGGTTGTGTCCAGTTGTGTTTTCTGTGGGAGCTGTTCAGGCTCTGGCACTATGGTTGGGAGCAAGTCTGGAGTTCTTGTGTTTGTTCAATGAACCACCATACTTGGTTCCTTGAAATGCAGTTGTAGATTAAAGTGAAATGGAAACCAACTACATGACACACATTTATATTGATGGAGTGAGAGCGAACATAACAATGGTTTTAGTGTCGTTTTCAGTTTAAGATTCTGAAATTTTAATCTTTATTGTCAGGTTCTAGAATAAATTAGAAATAAATATCAGATTTAGTGTCTTCAGTAACTAACTTTTTTTTTGCTATTTGTGACATTTTTTTATTCTGGCTATTTAACCATCTGTAATAATTTCTATTTTTTTTAAAGGCCGATAAACAGTAAGTGGAGCTCACAAAAAATTGTCCATAGAAGAATCGAGTAAAAGAAAGTTTTGTTTTCTGGGAGTTTCTTTTTGATGCTCCTTTGTTTTTCAAAAACTTAAAACCTTTCATGAAATATACTTCGTTTAAGGTTTTGAGAGTTTTGTTTGTTTCTTTTTTTTTTGAGCTGAACTGGTGTTGGTACTACTTCGTTGTTTTGGGTGAAAACTTTCCTCCTTTTCTTTCAGCATAAATAGCAAACCAGTTTTAATGTCTTTTATGAGATGCAGTGAAGTGAAATGGTGTCTATTTTTTACTTAAAGCTGTTGAATGTAATTAGAGGAATCATTATTAATGCTTTGAGCCTTTTATTTCCCCGAGTTATTTTCCTAAATACTTGCAATCACAATATGTTGTCTGAAATGGGATAGAACATTCAAAAATGGGATTTTTTTTCTATTGCAGGACTTGTGCACAGCCCAGAGTTAAAGATACTTAGACAACTTTTTTCCTAGGCAAAAAAATGTCACTTCAGGAAATAATTTTCTAGTTTTCTGGTAAACCTAACAATCTCCCATTTGAGATGATCAATTCATTTAAGGCTCTACTTGGTGTATTTGAAGTGTTCTCTTTGCCCTGTGAGCTGGCACAGGATGAGGGCTGGATGTGAATTCTGGCGTTGCTCTGTTGCTGCGCTGCCGTGAATGGTCACTGAGGGCAGGGGCAGGATGATTGTCACCGCAGAGTGCCCCAGCCAGCACTGACCCCGGGGCTGCGATTGCCTGCGCCCCGGGGCAACTGTGCACCTGAACAGCCCCGAGGGCAGGGGAAGGACTCTGCTGGCTCTCGTGTGCCCTGGGCTAGAGACTAGAACAGAACAGATGCCTACGGATAGGTAAGAGACCCCCTTCTTATATGTCCTGATCCTTGGTGAGCCGTGGAGAAGTCTTGTGAGACATGGAATCGATTCCTCCTCCCCAGACTCAGCTCAGTCGGTCTCAGAAAGGCTTTCAGGCTAAAACATCTTTCATACCCTGGGCTGGATGGGGCAGATGCACCCCTGGTAACACAACAGGGCTGGGCACTTCTGCTTTTGCCTTCCCTGGACCAAGTGGCAATCAATGATCTCATTCTAATATTTAGGTTTTAGTTTTATAGCTTTAAGTAGCTTTATCTATCTATTTCATCTACATTCAACTCAGAGTTATTCTTTGAAGTGTCCACAGTACTGATATATTTAATTCTTTCTTATTAGTAATTTCCACATCTTAAAAATGCCCGCTTAGTTGTATTTCTCACATGTCTAAAATCCCTGTACACTGTTATTCTGAAAATCACTACTGTTGTTGCTGCATTAATTTACTTTAGCTTACACTTGCAGTCACATATTCTTACTTTGGGATTCATTTTTCCAAACTGACATTCCTTTAAGTTATCAGTGTGATTTTTTTTTTTTAGCTCCCCATACATCTATTTATAAACATAATCACAATACACACACATATAGATATTGCTCTGATTTCGGTTGCATTTACCTTGATTGCTGTAACCAAATTCATTGAACTGCAAGTGGTCTTATCAGTACGAATGTAACCATCCCTTTCTTTTGTGTCCCTATAGTTGAATTTCTATTTCATACAGCAAGCAGTGACCCCTTAATGTTGTTCTCTTTGTTTTTGTGAGCAGAATCCATACATGGTGTGCATGTCACATCTGATTAGGTTTGACACTGGGAAGGTAAATTTCAGGAAGGACTATGAGGCAGTTTTGTGAGCACCTGGGTTATGCTGCAGCTGAAAGAGGGGAGAGAAGGAGGGGAAAAAAGAGAAATGGCTAATAATGAATGGAGACATCTAAATGGTTAGTATGTTGTTCTCATAGCCTGCCTTCTTCATTGTGACAGGGCATTGGTTAAGGGCATAACTAAATTCTTGACCTTTTTTTACAGAGAATATGACATGCTGGTTGCTTTTAAGTTAAGAAGGACTTTTATTTCTGAGGGATAACTGCCAGCTATTTATGTTTTGGGAAAATGTTTTATTTTATATTTTTTTTCATATTCCATCTGTCAAGAAAATTAATCACTGCTGCCAAGACCAGGACGTTCAATAGATGGTATACTTAAATCACCTAAATGGTAGAAAATTGTAAACATGTAGTCTTAAATGAAGAGTCATTACAGGGAAAATGACTGTGTTGGAAATTAAGATGACTTGCAAGAGGATATTAGTGATTTGACAACATTTAGAACAATAAATTTAGACATTCAAATCTAGGATAGCAAATAATAGTTTACAGTAGGTTGAGTAAAGCTTGAATAAGGTATGCCGTCAGAATTAAGGAAAAGCTATGGCTTTAAGTAAATTTCTCTGTGTTAAAATATCTGGTTTATATCATACCCTTAGCAGAAATGGGTGCTACAGTAGATGAGATTTGTTATTTCTTAGATTTATTTTTGTATATATATATATAAAACTTCCCTGACTTTTGACGTCGAACCTGCTCTAAAATGCGGATGGAAAGTTCAGCTGTCTTTCGCTTTCTTCTGTGTAAGCCTGGGGAGGTATCACTCCTCTGATCTTTGCAGCCTCTGAAAGCACCAAGTTTCTGGAATTTCTTTCCAGGGATGGGAATGCAAGATTTGAAAAGGGTGACAAGTAAGATGCTTCTATTTGCCAATTTACAAATACTGCTTTTTGTGTTATGTTGACTTTTTGGAACTTGCCTCTTTGCTGGTGAGAGTTTTGCAATGCTATGTGTCCAAGTAAGGGGGGAAATTTAGTTTAGAATACAAGGATTAAATATAGCTGAAGAAGTGGCTGAAAACCAAGATGTTCTGTGTGGTTTTGCACTATTACCAGGCTGTTTACAGAGATCCTGACTCTTGCATACACTTCTCCCAACATTCCTCACATGAGAGCTCTGTGACAGTGGGTAGAGAACTGAAAATTACATGACCAAGACCGCTGTATGCTTTTGTATCTCTTCCAGTAGGATGGTTTTATGCTTTTTGTAAATGAAATCTGTGGGTGTTTTTACAGAAAAAATAGAATATATACAGATCTGCTGATACGAACCATGTTCTGTGAGGTGATGATGTACCCATTCTTTTTAGCCAAAAGGAAAACAAAAGGAAGCAGAACAGAGGAGTTTTTTTCAGAAATTAAAGACTTTTCCCATTTGAAAGCCCAGTTTTACTTGCCAAGATTCATCTAATGTATTACCAACTATAAGTCTCCAACTCCACCAGCAATAATTCCTGTTTGACTGATGGAACACAATAATCTCCCACAAATGAGAGAATTATGTGTATGATGGCCTTGCTTTGTTCTCTGTTTCCTGCTAGCAGCGTTGAGTCACATGAATCTTAAACAGTCCTGGATGACTGTATTTTGTGTTGTCTCAGCTGTGCCTTCTGCTGTCTGCACACTCCGTTTCAGCTGCTTGGAAATTTTCACTTCTGCAAGTCAAATAGGTTCTCTCCCACTTTTTGCTCTGGTAAAGCAGCATTTTTGGGCGTTTTTGTTGTATTATTAGACTTGTTCAGCAGTTTAACTCCTCATAGGCAGCTTATTGTCTATGAAACCCAACGGACAATTTTAAAAGCAATTGCTTTGCAAGTATCTTTAGTTCTCAGACCATATTTGCTGAGAGGTGAATTGTTCACACCCAGCTACCCTTCAGTAAAGCATGTGGTCTTCATTTTGCTACTTTTTCCTGGTTTGGTTGATTTTATATTTGTTGGTTTTTTTGTTTGTTTGTTTTGGGTTTTTTTGGGTTTTTTTGGTGGGGGGGGCGGGTAGAAGGTGTTTGTTTTTTGGGGGGGTTGTTTGTTTGGGAGGCTTGAAGTTTGGGGGGGGGTGTTTCTTGGGTTTGATTTTTTTTTCTGATAGGGATTAATTTTAATTAAATCCTAAGCATGATTCTGAGGTTAACCTCCATTTTTCAGTTTTAAAATCATACAATCATTTCTACTAGCTGGAACTCTGGAAGTGTTCAAGGCCAGGTGTGAGCAACCTCGAGAGTGTCCCTGCCCATGGCAGGGAGTTTAGAACTGGAGGGTCATGAAGATCCATTCTAACCCCTTAAAATTTTGTGATCCTGTTTATTAAAATTAAGTCTTTGGACTGCCTACAATATTTCAAATATCCTTGTTACTCCAAAATATCTTCTGCAAGGAAGCAAGAGACCTGTCCTGCCTTTTTGCTCCAGTATTATATTTCCAGAAGCTGGACAGGTGTTCTGGTGCTTTTAATGCACACTCATGTTAAGCAAAAGATTTTCTCAAAATCTTTCTCACTTTGGGGATTTCAGAGGAGATAAGAAGAACCTGGACTTCTTTTCAGGGGAGAAGATATTTTGGATGCTCTGTTCTTGATCGTGATACCTGCCAAGGGGGCAGGTGTTTCTGGTTCCATCACATTCGTGGTCGTCGTCTCTCTTAGCTGTGCAGCCCTTCACGCCAACTGGGGCCTTGTCCAGCCTCAGGGAAGAAGAGGAAATAAACATTCTAATGAGGTACCCTGAAGCATAAATAGCATCAATAGCATCTCAGAGTAGTGTTGACGTTTGTTAAAATAAATAAGCAAATATTATGCATATTTTTATTAGGATGTCTGAAGTGTCAGTAGCTCTCTGTTTTCCAATTAAAAATACAAGCTTTTTAAATTTTGGATATATAGGCATTGCAAAGAGGAAATAAAAAGTAATTTTTATAAGACTTGTTTGAACATGAGATTATCAATCTGTGAAGAAGCTTTTCCATTGTGTTAAGTGGGTAATTTTTTGAATTTTTTGTGCTGGTGCTCACACCTATAGATGCAATTACTGACTTTTCCTTTGCCAACACTTGCCAAAGCTAATTTGCAGTCTGACATGCAGTTGTTTACTCTTGCACAAGAAATGAGGTGAATTTAATTCCTGTGTCCAGATTTTCAAGGCTGTTAGAATACATAGACGTGTAAGAATCCTTAAATCTTGTATGCAGGTGGTCAAAGCAAGAAATTATTGGAAACCTGCAGAAATAAACGTAAATGTAGCAAAACATCATTTCAAACTGAAGTCATACAGCTCTTGCAAAGACCTGAAAAAACTGAATACTGTACAATAATGTAGAATTTCAAGTTCAAAGAGTTTCTGCATTAACGAGGAAACACTACCACCCCAATCTCATTATTTGGAAATCCTGGGGCAGGACAGGTCTGATCATGGCTCTTTTCTTGCACAGTCGATACAGATCCAGCATAAGGAAAGGAACTTGAATTCTAGCCCGTCACTTAAGTCAATTAATTGTTGTTTTAAATAAACAAGGTATCAGCTCTGGCCCAAGACATGGCCCAGATGCTGTTTTCCTTTTCTCATGCAAATAGTTCTTTTGTAGGTTCCAAAGAACTAAGCAGAGAAATGCAACTACTGTTCTTTCTAATAACACTGTTTCTGTGAACTGAAGATTTGGATATGAAACAAATCATCCAGCTTCTCTGCTCAGTTATTCCATTTGGTAAATTGGAACGCTAAAACCTACCTTCTCACAGGGGTGTTGTGAAGATTAATTAATTAGTTTGTAAAGTGCTTTGATCCCATAAAATACTACATAAGTGCCAAGCATTTTTATGAGGAATTATAAAATACCAGCCCTCATGTGCACCTTGGGATGGCCAGGTTATAGATACAAACCTGTTTTATTTTCTCAGAATCACATTGCTCCACTTTTCCTATGTAGCAGCTCATTCACAAAATGAGCCAGTTTTAGGAAAGATGCAATTTGTGGGGAAAAAAAAAAAGGAGATAATTGACTCTCATAAATATCTCTTTTCAATTAAGCACTCATAGATTATTATGCATTTTTCTGTAGGATATGGAATGGCATCTTTTCACCATTCATCCTCAGCAGGAGGGAGAGTAGCTGTGTTTTAAATATCTCCCCTATCTGAAGGAAAACAAAGATATCTTTCTATTTCAGTCCCTTTATTAGATTTTAAGAATGGGGTGAGTATTCAGAAAGGTCTCTTATTTTTTTATCAAGTGGCTGTTGAGTCATTAATATGTAAATAATTAATTCAATTAAGCTTAATAATAAAAATAAAAAGCTTTAAGTCACAGGAATCCTTTTCATTAAAAGCCCTATTATCTAAAATTATTACATTGCAATGAAGTGAAAAGAATTCTGAGTTTTATTGCCTAACAGACAGACTGTGGCATTTAGTCTTTATTAGTAAGAAAATCTCAATCAGCTACAGAACCGTGAAATACTTTTAGTTGCTGCAAGGGTATTGCATATTCCAACAACAAATAGAGGTCATCAAACATTTAATCTTTAATTAAAATGTAACAATTTATATAATTTAGAATCACTTCTGCAGTGCCTTTGATCATATCATTTAAGCTGGTAGTTGGTGATCCTGAGAAGGGAGATTTTCCAGTTGGAAGGGCATACATAAAACCTCAGAATGCTCTGGTCAAGACTCAGCTAATGAGATAGATGCGAAATGTGTGTCTACAAACACATGCTTAAATAGATGATATGTATTTGATAAATAAATACAGTATATTTGTATGACTCCTACTTGCACATATTGGGGTTTTTTACTAAAATTGGTAAAATCTGACGTGGACCTCAGAAGTAGGGGCAGGGTTGGGGTCCTTGCAGGTGTAAGAAAAATAAAAGTTAGGACAATGTCTGTAGAATTAATAATGCCTCTTGTGGGTCATGCATAATCACTTTCTAGTTGCTGTGATTTTACAGATGAAGCTTTTCTTTTACACTTTCAATGTAAGACATTGTAGAATACTATTTATTGAATGAAAGAATATTGGGTTTTTTCCCTACCAAATGTCTTATCTGAAGGTATAAGTACTTGGATTTAGTTTTTATTCTAGTAAAATATCTAGTCTGGGTGATTTTTTCCACCCATAAATCATTTCCTTTATGTTTTAATGCGTTTTCTGGGAAGATAATTACTGATTTGTTCACCCAATATTTTCCTATTTTGTTATTAAAATTTACAGAATGGTAAAGTGTTTTCTGAGAGATAAGAGTTACCTAAACTCATCAAGTGTAAGGGGTTTGTTGGGGTCTTTTTTCCTTCATCTCCTGGGTCTATTTATTTATTTCTCTGAAAATTTAAATTTCTTGTGGTCTTCAGCGTGCAAAGTAATGGAAGAGAGCTTTTCTTGGAACAGATTTCAGTCCTGCTTTGAAGGAGATTAACTAGGATAAGTTATAAGAAATTCTGGGGGTTTGTGCTTCCAGGTAAGTTCTCCAGACTCAGGATGTGTGTAAGCCTCTGCAGAGGAGTACTTGAAAGCAATGCCTGTCAGTGATTTTTAGACTATAATGCAGATATTTCTACTTGCTGTTCAGTGACTATAATTTTTTTCTCCTCTAAATTACTTGTGTGAGATCATAATTTTTTTTCCTGCTGTTTTTTTTCCTTTCTGAATAGTCATTCCTAGAACATTTACTGCATCTGCTAGTCTAGAACTATCTGAGAAGTGAGAGAATAGAAAATGTTTGGAAAACTCTTTTTTAAAATCTGCATGAGTGTGCCATCTGCACAAGCAGATGGCAGGAATGTCTCAGGGCCAGGAGGAGACTGTGAGATCAAGTCACAAGGAAAGAACTACATGAGGCATGTTCCTCATGTCAGAACAAAAAGGACCTCAGCAGTCACCTCCCTGACGTGACCTGGAGACTGTTCCCCCCAAAAGTGCTGTTCCAGTGGCAGAAGGTGTTTCAAGGTGGTGTAATCAATACTGTAAGGATCCCCAGGGTTTGTATTCTGTGGACATGATCTTTTCTGGCAGTTGTTCAGGAGCCTAAATTATTCTCTCATATGGGCTGTAAGCCCACATTCCGCATTTCACAGAGAGGGTTTGCCAGAGTGCCTTATCCTGCTCAGCTTCTGAATTGTGAGGTCACTCCTTTACCCATCTTCATGTGGTACAGCATGTCATTTTTGAGAACACCTTTTAAGAAATACTGCAGTAATTGCAGAATATCGAATATGCATGACATCCTTTAGCAGCTTACCGTATCTTTTTTTATGGTGGCTGCTGCTGATACATCTGCACATCTTTGAAATCCCTCCAGGGATGGCAACTCCACCTCTTTAAGGCAGCCTGTTACCATGCTTAACAGCCCTTACAGTGAAGACATTTTTCCAAATACACAATCTACACCTCTCCTAGTTCAACCTGAGGCTGTTTACTATTCCGATTTCCTTGTTACTGGGTAGAAGAGAATGACCCTCCCCTGGCTGCAATGTCCTGCCAGGGAGTTGTAGAGGGTGAGGTCTCCGTGGAGATTCCTTTCCTCGGGGCTGAGCCCCCCAGGTCCCTCAGGTGCTGCAGCTAAGACACAGGTCCCAAAGCCTGTCCCAGCTCCATTGCCCATCCCTGCACTTCCTCCAGTGCCTCCTTGTCTTCCTTGCAGGGAGGGGCCCTGAACTGAGCCCTGCAGTTGTTCCACTCATCCCACTGTTTTTGCACAATAGCAAGTCTATGATAATTCTTCTGCTGCACAGTGGCCCCTGCTCCTCATGTGTGTTGCCAAAAAAATATTTATAGCTTCTGGGTTTGTTTTCATTCACTGACAGGGATCTGTCTCAGGACTATTTATTAAAATTCTGACATTTTAAAATATTTGCTCTAAAAATTTATCTTGAAAAGTGGAAGGCGTATGAAAGCATATGACCTTTTAATGTGAAAAAAAATCTCCTTTTCCCAAAGCCCTGAGCAGGGTTGTAAAGCCACTGGGGATTATAAAGCTAACATTTGTTTTCACATAAAAAAGTAGTGATAGACCTTAACAATCCCTGCAAGACTAAGATATCTTTACTGTAGAAGGTGTTGCATGCCAGCTTTTTTCCTATTTAAAGTGGTAATGGAAAATTTATTCAATATATACTGAAAAATGCTATGGTGCATTCTCTTCAGTGACTTCATTCACTCTCTAGAAGATGGCTCATGTCTTTTCCCTTTGCCTCTCTCTGTGAAAAGCAGAGATGACCATCGGTGCATGAGATGGAAAACAAGATGAAGGCAAGGAGGCAAATACTGAATATTCATCCATCACTCCTTCTATTTTTCATTACACATAACAGGAGCTTATTTCTTAGTTCCATCTCAGGGTTTATCTTCTTCTTGACAAACAACTGAGAGTAAAGCACTGTGCATCTTTAAAAACCAGTCTGTGGGCTGCTTCTACAAGGGGGTCTCCAAAGCACACACAATTGGAGTGTATCACAAATATTACATCATGGTTATCCTGAAATGCCTTCAAACATTGTTTCACAGCATTAGTGTTGTTGGAGAAATGGCACGTACAACAGAGAGGAGATGATTTTTGTGGCTGTTGGATTTTTAAAGAGGTGGTAGAGTAGCTATAAGAAAGACATGCCATTAGTCATTTTCATGTAACTTTGCTATGCCTTCCAGAAATGCATTCAAGGGTTGCAATATTTATCTGAAAAAAGAATTTTCTAAGGACACTGCTGTGCATTAAAGAAACATCCACCCCTTCTCCCAACCAAACAGAGTAGTTTATTTCTTTTTGAAGAAAGAGATACTGAATATATATTCAAGATTACTTTTTCAAAGCCTTGTGTCTTCATCTTCTAATGCAAGGTGGTTTTATGTTATAAAGTCCCAGCATCATTTCAAATAAATTTTTTGCCCATTATTAAAACTGAAGGCTATGGATAAAATGTTGAATGCTGGAGTTCAGGAAGGTGTTCTTATTTTTGCAGTTATACATGTCTGCAATAACACAAATACAAAAAAAAAAATTCAGCCTGGCTTGAAGGGTCCTAGAGTGATTTCCAGATGCATATACTGCAGTATTTGGAATTATGATGGTTTAAAAAAAAATAGTTAGCTTAGAACCATGAAAAATCTGAGGAGGCAAGTTACAATCCTAGAAGAAATTAAAATCTGATTGAGTGTATATAAAGATCTTTGTAGGCAAGGATTAGGAGGGAACCTTTCCCCTGCACAGGAGGCTCTGTAGGTTACCACTGATGCAGGTAGGGTCCCACTCGTGTAAATCAACAGCAGCTGCCCTTTGACATTTAAGTCAGGTCTCCGGTCATCATCACTTTTCTGCTCCTCCTTTGATTTAACTGGACAGACCCAAAGCTTATATCATGACAGTCTTTCTTTTTTTATAATTGAACCCTTAACACTAGTTCCAAAGCAATGTAAAAAGGGTTATGTGTAGGGATATCTCAAAATGGAAAGTGTTTTGGTAGTTACTTTAGTTTTGTTTGTTTGCACTTTATGGGTATTTTTCTGTGTTAATATTTTGTTTCCATGAGTACTGAAGGTATTTTTCTTGTATTGAAGGAGATAGACTCCCATTCCAGCTGTCTTATCTGGTCACATCTTCTCTGCTTCACCTCATTTAATTTTCTTTAGGGTTCATCTTTCTATTTTATTTCAATATGGCTTTAATTTCAGTAAAATCTATATTTATGATTTACAGGATTGCTAAGAAAATTGGCTGTGTCCTGGTTTTAGAAATAGGGGTAAGACTGAACCAAGGCACTGAAATTGTTAGCAGTGGGGAACACTACCCCACAGAACTAAAGACAAGTGAAAGAGCATGGCCAGTAATTTGTTCAGAGGTAGGTATGGATATTTCATCAATAGAAAACAATTTGAAAAAACATGACTAATGGATGCAAAGCTCAAACTTCAGCTAGGCAAATATAATTATAACTTACCCACATGAAAGGAAAAAAGCATTGGTGAAGCAGTTTTTTCACTTGAGTAACTTTTATATTTAGTTATATTTGTTGGTGCAGTATATAGTAAGGGCAGGTTTTCATTTTGCTTTGTAAAGTGTTGGATCAGTAGTCTGTGTGATATTAGATGTGTGATGGTCCAGCTGACAAACCTGGAGAGACTACTGGGCTGAATATCACTGCTAGAATCCCGAATTTCCCACTCCTCCAAAATAGGGTAGGAACATGGCAAATTTAATATTGTACCCATGGCACAACCCCTAAACTAAACCCTTAAATTCTAGACATAAAGTATCCTTATGCCTGGGGACTTCTAAAATTGTTTCAGTTCAGAGAAATGATCAGGGCATCAGTATTCATTTTGCTCATTAGTTTAGACAGGGATGAGCAAGTGAAAAGTTTTATTCCTTGCAGTTATTTGTTGTCAAGCACCTCTTACCAGCCCTGGAAAACATGATGTTCAAAGTGCTTTTTAAAAGACATTGACAAGTCAGGCTGCGTGTGACAATCCATTGTCTTCCCTTATGAAAGTGTGATGCCAGTCAGGAGAACAGGGTCTCAGCTCTGCATCAGGGGATTTATCTACTAAAAAAGTTTTAGTGAAGACGTGTCGTGCCCAGGAACATGGGAGAGTTTCCATGCAGGTAAACAAGTCCCTCTCAGTCTTGGTACAAAGGGTCAGCATTAGCAAAAATATTCCCTCCCCTTCTCTTCTTGAGTGTAACTTTTGTGTTATTTTCAATATTGAGTAGTAATGAAAATAGTGCCCCTACTCCTTCCCCCCTGCCCCCAATTTTTAATTCATCAGATATAATCTTACCACTGACCAGATTTTCCTGCTTTCTTATTGTTGTTTTGAAACTGCATTATCCTCTCCCCTTCTGGCTTTCCTTAGTTTTACTATTCCACCTCATCAATGTGCTCATCTGTGCTCTCTCTTTAGCAATTTTCTAATGTAAAATCTCTCCAAGCTCTAAGATTTTGGAAAAGCAGGGTGTTTTTGTAGTCAGTTTTTTATTGAATTACAGACCTTTATTATCCTGAGTCATTGTTTTTCACTAAAATTTAGCATGTGCTCTAATTTTTTTCTCCTTATTGTAGAAGGGCGGGGGGGGAGGCAGGAGGGTTGCCTTAGATGAATAGCAGAGGATTGTCAGTGTATTTGATGTCATGCTTCTGCTTACCAACTACTCTTTCAAAAGGCATCATTTTCATCCAAGTCCAGTGGGACCGTTTTTAGAGTATTGTTTTGGAGCCACTGTGACAGCTTCAGTAAATGTGAATTTTAATTTATTTGTCTAATAAAGATGAGGACCTTGGCTAATGACTACACAGTCATAAGTGATGATGCTTTTACTCCTACTCCCTCATTGCTTAGAGCATATATTAATTGTGCAGATGGTAGTGGCTTAGCTATGTGATAGTTCCCTTTCCATCTCCTCCTCTCGTGGCATTTACACTGTGCAAAGAGGGTGGATTGCCATCTTGTTATTTATGAGGGTTTTGTGATTCATCACCTGCCTTTTAAATCCAATACTATGATCGCATCTCGTTGCTAAGAGGCAGAATCTGCACGTGCACTTTCTTCTTTTAAGTACACCTGTGCCAAGCTTTGCCTGAAACCTTCAAGCAAATCACAGCCAGGAGCACTGAAGTTTTATCTTCATTCCTACTAGCAACATGTGAAATTTGCAATGCCAGGTTTATGCGGGTTACTGTAAGTCATTCCTTTTATGTTCAAGAGATTCCCAGACTTTTCAGTCTGTACACTTGCTAGAACTTCAGTCAGGATTTAGAGGTATTGAAGTTTCACTAAAAGCATTTCTTTTTTAATTACTAGAATTTGAGTGTAATTTGTATATGACGGGTAGAAAATAAATACTTTTACTGCTTTATTGTTTTGCTTTTCTACTCATGTATTTATTTCTTCTTAAGGTTTGCAAGAAACAACAGGAGAAATTTAGGCACAACTAAGGAAGACAATTGCTTAGAATTTTATTTCTTCTTTGATTTCATCTGTCTTTCATGGCCTTTCTACTCCTCAGATTTTTTAGTATTGCTTCTTTCACACAATAGTACTGACATTTCTGTGTTCAAACATTTTCTGGGGTTGTTATCTGAAGAAGTCACGGATTTTATTTATTTTTCTTATAATTTCAAGGCTTGTTTTCTTTTAAGTATCACTGCTATGCTCCTGATCATTATCTGCAAGTACTAGGGCAATTTGGTTTGGTCTGTTTTGCTTTGTGTTTGTTTAGGAAAGATCCTGTGCTGCAGGTACAATCAAAGGAAGTTCATGGTTACTTTTTAAAAGCTACAGTTCTTTCCCTAGCAGTGAGAATTCTACCGCAGGTGTGTCCTCAGCGAGTACATATTTATTGTTCCTGGCCATACAGGGATGAATGCCCCCTGACTTGAGGTTGCCTGTTGGGGCCAGGGGATGGTGAACCTTTGGGAGTGACACAAAGGGATGCTGAGAGAGAGGGACTGTGTCTGGCATGTGTCAAGGTTTCCGAAACATAAACAGGCAGAAATGGGAATGAGGAAATGACCTAAAAGGTAGAAAGAAGCTGAAAGGAACCTGTTTTTCCTCCATACAGAGTTGTAGGCTTGACCCAGAACATGGTTTCTGTTACCTAATACAGAAAAAGCAAAGCTTTGCATAATATGCAGTTTGCTCTCTGAGTGAGGTGCTGGTATTCTGAATTTAGGAGCATCTCTACTATTCTAAGAACAGAGAAGTTGTTAATACCCTTTTAAGGCACTATTGCTAGAAGGAGACTTGGAGTAAATGGAAACCTGAGACAGATCCACTGCACCACTAACAAACTTGTAATGCTTCCAGTATCAAAAATTTGAGACGGTTACTGTTGAAAACCTTGAAAAGTGGAGCCTTTTGAGCAAGCTGGTTATTGCATCAGTTTCTGTGTCTCTATGAAATGTGGATCACAATATAAACTCCCATCGAAATTCTGGAGAATGGTTTCTGTAATTGCAGTACTGGTGTTCATGGGATTTCTCTTTCGTCAGCTTGGAGGGGCAGCAGAAGAAAAACATCTAACCTTAACAGGAGAGTTATTAAACTGCTGACATTGTTCACTAAATTTCTGGTCTATGGTTAGAAATGAGATTTACCACCAGAGAGAGATTTTGCAGTCACTGGCTCTAGCATTAGGTTAAATGAACATAGGTAATACCTGACAGTAGTGATGAATTCTGATCATGCTTGAAATATCTGAAACTAATTTTGTTTCAAAAATGCTGATATGTTGTGACAATTAAAAAACCCTGAATGAACCAAACAAAACCCAAACAGATGGATATTTCTCCTAACACAACGTTTAACTGCATACTTGAGAACGTGTACTGGGAGATGAGAGAAACGCTGAAGTGGCTTATAGAGAATTGTCTTACCCCATTAAAACATGGCACAGGTCATTTTCATGTATCATCCCATGCTTGTCTCCTGGGAAACCTGCTCTCCCATAAAAGTGTCACACACTGTCCTGGGCTTCTGGCCTCATATTGCAGCAGCACCGACTTGAAGTCCCTGTCCCTGCTAAGACTTTGCTGTTGAGTAGTTATTTTTAAAAGGCTCTTCCAGCATATTTCCATGAGCACTCTGCCTCATGGAGGGAGTGGTGGTTTTATTACTATGCTATTGTTTTCCTTGTACATTAAAAAAATTAAAAGGCCTTCTTGCCAGGTGGACAGTGGAAGCTACCATGATCTTTACCATGGTGAGTGGTAGCAGGGGTGACGTGTACGTGATTCTGTGGTTCTGCACATTTTGCTGAAGGGCTGTGGCCGGATGGCCATTGCACACATGGGCCCAGGGGTGGGTGAGGATGTGCAGGAGGGGACACAGCAGCTCCAGTCCCCACGCTGTGCTCAACCTGCTGAGCCAGTGGTGCTTCTGCTTTATTGCCAGTGTTTGCAGTCACCTCAAAGCACCTGTGCATTTAATCAAGTAAATGCTTCCCAAGGCTCTGAATTTGATTTACTGAGTTGCAGCCTGTGTTGTCCTATTGATATATAAAAGACTTTTAAGTAAAGCATAGGAGTAATTTCAGAGATTGGTTTAAAAAAAAAAAAAAAGACCAAAAGAAAGAAAATGGTGCACTTTCTACAGCAAAATGATCACTTTAAAAATTCCCTGTATTGATGGAATGGGTCCCAGACAGGTGTGATATATCTGAGATAAACATTTATTTTTCTCATCAGATGTATATTTGCTGTGTTGGGTAGGACTGGCTTTTTGCAGCTGAATTTTCTTCTACCTCAAATGTGAACTAGTTTTAAATTGTTTCTTGGAGAAAGGGAGGTTCATGTGTAGACAAGGTAATAGAAAAAGCAATGGGGGAGATGTTTTCTAAATTAAATCATAAATGTACACAATACAAATAAATCCTTCTTATGTAGCCCATTTATTGATTAAACTTTCAGTGCAGTGTGAAGCATTAAAATGCTGTTCTGGCTGCACACAGAATGTTAAAAATGATCCCCACTGTCTGCATACATCTATGGGAAACAGAGACCAGATAAAACTGGGATTAGAATCAGTTGAATTTAGACTGTCTTTGAGACCCTCAGTCTCGAAGAGTCTGAGTTCAACTGATTCTAACCTGACTGAGGTCACAGCCTCTCTGCTAGTGGGATTGTGCACAGTGTCATCCCAGGCTGTTTGCAGGTCAGGGTCACGATCTTCCACGTCTAATGGCTTTGCTGACCATAGATGCAAATAACTTTGATTGCAGAAACTGATGAATCTTAGTAGCTTTCAGATGGAAAAGAAGGAACCTTGGTAAGACTTCTGAAAGGAATAGATGTAATTTATTTAAAAGCATATTTTGCAGGAAAATATGGTAATGAAGAGGAAACTCCTTTTTGTTGGGGGGGGTGATTTTTGAAGTGTATGGATTAGAGTTTGGCAACTGAGCTCTACTTACTGAGAATTTTCAAAGGTTTTATTTCATAAACAGGACAGGATCAACTGAATATTGCCTATCCAGATTTTCTATTTAGATTTCCAGCATTCAGTGTGTTCTACAGCTTATCAAGCTTTCAGGTTTTGCCAGTATGATGCAGCTGATATCTCAGAAGTCTTTTTGGTGGTTTTCCTGTTTCTGTTTGGAATAAAGTTCCAAATGTTCAGAAATTAAGATGAAGAAGAGAAAGGTCGTGACTGAGCATCCTAATTTTGGCACAGGAGGAGATGTAGCCCTTGGGAATTGGATTCCAGAAGGATGGCTGGAGTTAAGTTAGACACCTGTTAATTTTAGTCATTAGATTTGACTCATTGTTATGCTTCTCTCACACTTCCAATAAACTCTTCGCTAAAGCTGAGTTGAATTGATGCAGGTACTGATTTAGAAATGTTCAAAGAGAACATGGCTTCCCATTTTCAAAATAATATTCCTGCTGCTTTAATAATATATTAAAGCAATAAGAGTATCTGGTGTCCCAAATGGATCAGATATGAAATGGGCAATACAAGCCTAACAAAATAGATGAGGAGAGTGCTGAGGCCAGACATGACATCTGGAATGTGATAGAAGGCAATTCTGAGTAATTTATTTTTTCATTGTCAAAATAAAAAAGAATTGTACTGGTTTGGGCATGTCAGTAGACCTATCTGTCAGAAGAGAGAAAAGAGGAAATAGGATCAGAAATAGCTGCAAAATGGGTTTTCCCCACAGATGTCCACTTGCAAATTAGCCTGAGCAGGAAAAATAGCAATGTTTAAGAGTAAAATGTGCAGAATAAGCTTGTTCATACTTTGCCCATGTCAGACCTAGCCTAAAGCATTTATATGAATAAGAAGGATCTTCTTTTCCCAACTCTCCATTACAGCATTTTATATAAAAAAATTATCTGGAGGTGCTTTTCTTGTCTTTCCGCCCCCCTCTCTCTGCAGGAGCCTTACCCAAAGTCATTCGATGATAATAGACATTTGTAATTTGAAACCTATTTGCTGTGAATTAGGCCTACACATATCTCCAAAATCTTTATTCATTTCTTCAGTTAAATACGGCTCATATGGGAATGGTTGTTGAGCTGAGGTATGGAACTACAATGCAAACAGGTGATTTGTTCAAGACAGCTTGAGCAGCAGATCCAGCTGATAATTGGGCAGGAGAAGTCCCACTGACACTCTGGATGCACCAGACTCAAGTGAAGGGTGCAGATCTGTAGCTTTATATCCCAAGGTGTTAATTCTTAAGTGTGCACAAAGAGAGGATTATTTACATACATGTCTCTTTCATCTGTGCTTTATAGGTAATAATTTAATACAAATAATTGAATAAGTTGTAGCTATTTTTAGTGACTTCTATAAATTCAAAATACTGTTCTGGAATACCCACTATCTGTATTTATACTGCCCATGTTTGTCAGATCTTATTTACTCTCTTCAGGGCTTGGTGTCCTGCTTGGTACATGGACATCTGCTTAGTTAACTTGAAGGATTAAATATAGGCACTGAACCTTTAATTGATAAATAACACATATTTCAAAAATATTAATTAACTATCTATTCTACAGAATAAATGATGTGATGTCCTTGATACAACCAAAACAAACCTTCTGGAAATAAAAATGTCACTGAAACAAAATGAGGCAATTCAAGAGCAATTATCAGCAGAGTTGCTTGTCCTTTTTTGTTTGCTAATACTGCCTCCTGTCCACTCACCAGTGCACTACTTGTACAAGAGGACCTGTGAAGTACTCTCTATATGGTGCAGCCTTAACCTTAATACCAGTATCAAAACTGGATTTTAATATACTTGTATTTTTTTGGCTTTTGGTTGGGTTTTTTTTCTCATATTTTTGGTAACTATCTACTTGGACTGCTGTTGATCCTTTGAATTTCTCCCTGTTCTAGGGAAAAATGCCCTCATTCCTAAGTGATAAACTTGACACTATTCAGGAATCACTACTCTATGGACATTACAGTTGCTGAAAAGAACTGTTAAAACCTTCCCCCAAGGACTTATCTGTAATTCTACACTGCATCTTGTAATTCTGTGTGATGTTCCAGGTCATTATGTATTATGTCAGTTGTACCACTCTAATATCTAGAAATAGGCCCTTGGTGCTGCCATGTAGATACTCCTAAGGGCATGAATTAAATACAGTTTTAAAAAATGGCCAATGATCTCTTTGTGTGCAGTGTGTGTGATCTGCTAACATCAGAGCTGGGGGGAAAAAAGAATAATTCAGTCCAATTATACTCATTACAGTTTTGCCGTCATATGATGGTAACTTTTTGCAATAAAAAACAAAACCTAAAACCACTTGGGGGAAGATGATAGGTGTGTTGACAGCAGTTTTATTGTTTATGTTAACAGCTACAGGAATCAGTAAATCAAATGATGTAAAAAAGAATTAGATAAAAACAATAGTAAAAGGTTGGGCTCTTAGGAATGAAATTATAGATCAGTGCTAGGTATTAATTGGGGTCTCATGACATTGATATTGTGTTTAGCTTCTATTCTCTGTGTTAAATCTAAAAATTGACTTGAATAATGCAGTAGTGAAGTACTGTTCAGGAATTAGTAGTAATAAAGTTTTGTATAAAATCAAGGATAAAAACTTGGTGAGATACTTCCCAATCACTGAGACACCCAATCCTTGTTCTTGTTAGCCTGTTTGACAGGGATTGAAAATGGTATTTGGCTGCATGAAAAACAAAACCAAAAAAAACCCAACCCCCCCCCCCCCCCAAAAAAAAGAAAGGAAAATACAGCTGCAGGGATAAGCCCTAAAAGTCAGAAAGAGCCTTCATCAAGTATGATTAAGGAGCATATGTTATTTATGTTATTGTGTATATTTATGTGTGTGAATGTATTTGTGTTGCTTGTCACTCATGATGAATATGAACAGAAAATGGAATTAGTAGTGTTTTCTGATATGGCTGCACAATTGAATTGTACTGTGTGTTTCAAAGCTATTTTTGTTTTCTTCTTTTTAAATCATGCTTTCATATACTTTTAGACCCACTGTATATAAGAAGACAGATACTTTTAAGTATTGCAAACCAGGGTTCCCATTTTCCTTTGAGCTGAGTCCGGAAAGATGTGGTTTTTAAAGTATCAAGTCATGAATCTTGCAGTCAAAAGAAAGGGGCAGGAATGTTGGGGAGGGGAAGCTGGCTTCTTATTGTTTCCTTTTAAAAGCTTTTACACAGCCCCTGGAGGTGCTGATCAGGTGAGGATATGCAAACAGGCTTGCAATTAGTATTACCTGCACTGGCTTTGTAGATGCAAGAGAAATGTACTATGGACAGTCTCATTCTCTCTGAAATATAACATCTCTGATATTACTTTCTGTTTTACCAGTAGCAGTGAGATACACACACACACATTTTTGTGCACTGCAGAAGTCTTTTTCTAAAAAAATCTGCTGTGGACATCACAACCTACTCATGCACTTCACCATCCCCTTATTGCCACAGAGGGATGAAGCATTATGACCTACTAACTACAAATAATGGTCATTCAATAAAATCAAAAGCAAACTGAGATCTTAGTGTCAGTATGCTAATCTAGCCAGTGGTGGTGTCATACATTAGCATAGTAGACATAAAGTCTGAGGGCTGTACTTCAGATGCTTTGCAGCTTTAAGATCATGTGTGTTATTATTTTGTGTTCTGTCTTTATTGACAGTTGATATTACAGTAATATTTGAAAGGATGTCAGTAGGGTAAAATTACATGTTTGGGTACGTGTCTCTTACTCTGCCCTAAATATCAGAAATAAGCTGAAATATTTATTTGCGAAGCTAGAGATATTGATCTTATGACAATAGTCAATTACAAGGTATTTGGGTTCTTTTGCTGAAAGATTACAGGAGATTTAATCAGCTTGTACAATAGCAGGACAAAAAGGGACTGATTCTCTTTTTTTCTTGTGGCACTGTTTTAAGCCTCCAAGATGCATGAGGGGAGAGGAAATGTGGCGACAGAGGAGATTTTGGCTACATCATTCTCCTTCTGATGAGCTTAGCAACTGAATGTGCTTCCAGCTCTCATGGGAACTGTTTTAAAAAATAAAATTATCTTCTACAGCTGTTTGATAGTGGCTTCCTTCTCAGAGAACGAGAGGATGTGTTACCAGAGGTAAGGAGAAGCATTTTGCAAGAGCACTGTGTGGCAAGTCGAGAGCACATTGCAGCTGCAGTGGGTGAGGTGGTTGTGCTGCTCAGGGTGTGCTTCCCTGGGGCACAGATCTGTGGCTCTTACTTTGGGAGATCACTTAGCATACTCTGTTTTTTCAGACTGAGTATCTGGTGAATGACAGTTTGGTTTGAGACCTATTCAGGGAGTAAGGAATGGGGAACATCATCCTCGTTGACATCAGGAAAAGCAGAACCAAAAAAAATTTAAACTATTTTTTTTTTTAATCTGCATTTTTATAAGACTTTGTCGTGGATAAAGGTGGCCTAGTGCAGTGTTCTCTAGAAAGTTTCAGTAACTGGGGCACTCAAGACATCCTGGGCAAAGGTGGTAATTGCAAGGCAGCAGGGTTAACACGTAGTGATGTAGTTGTGGATCTGCTCGGAGGAGGATTTTTCCCTTACTCATTCTCTATTATGGTGAGAAAATCATGGCTGTGTGTACCATGTCACTTTGACATGCTGCTGAAATAATTTTTGGGGCGTTTTAGGGAAGGTCAGGTTGTCAATAGAAAATAGAAGAAGATATTAAGAAAAGGTGAACAAACACTTCAGTACTAGCTCAGGTGAAGTTTTTCAGAGCAGAGTGACGAGGAAAGAAATTGCATATTTTTGAGCTTTTCTTTTTTACTAGAAATGCAAAGGTATATAGTAGATTGTCTGATGGGGGAAAAGGCATAGAAAGTAAATGGTCTAATAGAAATCCTACACAGAGGCAGTGCAACTCTCTTTGCATTCCAGTCTGTGTGGATAAAAATTTCGAATAAAAATGCAGTTAGGTAGTAAGAACCTGTGTCTGGTATTCTACTATGCTTCTTGCAGCCCACCTTCATGTTGACTCTTAACTGACTGCCTGTTTGATTGTTTTTAAAGCGTGATTCCTGTTCTAGGACAGGGGGGGTTCATTTTACTTTTGTTTCAGTGTTTTGTAAGAATTGCATGGGCTACTGCTTTATTGTAAGGGTCGTTGAAAGAAACTTAATCTCAGGTCTGTGCTATAGGGTTTTTTACTGACTTTTTCCCACCTTTTTGGATCTGGGAGTAATTCTGATTATTAAGACTCCACTTGCATTTATTATTTCTGTTGACACTTTCCTGTGGGAAATGAGCTGTCTGAATCACAAAAGCCAGAGAAATGGGAGTTTTAGGCTCTCATCTTACTACTTCTGTAAGAATTACTAAATAAGCTACAATCATAAAACTTCTTACTGAAGACTGTTTGGACTTTCACATCAGTCTTTAACTCAAGTAGACCTTTTTCCTCCAGAACAGTGAAAATACCTTCTACTCAGTTTCCTGGAATGGACAACCGGTGGGTAATATTCTTGGTCAGTGACATTTTGTGAGAAGGGAGGATTTTGAAGAAATCAAATACACAGAAACCATGGATTAAGAACATGATGAAGTGGCTGCAGTTTCTGTGTGAGCTCATCCTCCAGAGCACAAGCTCCTCACTAACAGACGGAGATGCAGGTTATGTCAGCATCCCCATGGAGCTCAGTTTCCAGGAACCAGCAGTTCCAGTTGCTGGAATTTGGCTCCTTAAGACGTTTTGGAGGAGAGGGTTGCTATCTTCTGAGTCCCACACAACAGAACAGTCTGACACAGGTCCTGGGGTGTGAAACAAGACACTGTTCTTCCAAAGATAGGCATTGGGCTACTGCAGTTGTTACTCTGTTAAAGTAAAATTAAAAGTAGCCTGGCGCAAAGATCATATTTTTTTACCTATGATAATTTATACATCCTTATTTCTGTGTTTTTAGATGCAATATTACCTGCACAATTAGTGCGCTGAAGCAGTGCATGTTATGTGAAGAAGATATTCCCTGTTATCTCTAGGACTTCAGTTAATTAGGAACTGTATCTTTATCTTCCTGTACTAAAAATTGTTAATATAGGGTACCTTTACAGTGCAATATACATGTCACAGCTAAGCACGTTATTTTAGTTAGTGAGAACAGATTAAAAACCCACCAGATGCATGTGCCTCCCTGGAAAGTTTTAGCTCATTTCCATAGTTTTAAGATTCTGTATTTAATGTGGTATGATATCAGAATAACTGGTTAAAATGTTTTGTATATATGATTTATTTTACGCGGTGTGACTTGGATGGTAATAATATAAATTTTTAAGAGAAAGGAAGTGAAATAATGCACTTTTTATTTTAATGACATTATTTGAGTGCAGTAGACCTGCAATCTTCCCAACCAGAATAAGAAACATGTTTTGCAAAGTATATGAAAGTAAGACTTTCATGTTTTCAGTGATGGTTAGTAAAGCAAAAGGACTATAAACTCCAGATAAGTGGAGGAGATGTGCTAACCCTTTATTCCAAGGTTGCTTGTTTCATACTACTGATCATGCTCATATTGTTTCATTTTCTGTAAGTCTTGTAGTGTTTTAGCATTCTCCCTTTTATTTCTTTTTTTTGAAAGGGAGAAGTGAAATGAATGCTGAAAGACAAGGATACATTTCTTGGTGATAAAATATTAAAATTACGAAGTGCTCCTCTGAGCTCTTCTGCCATTTTATATAGGTGTTATTTTCTAGAGAAGAGCCTATTACTTCAGAGAAAGGTTTGAAGGAATTCAGTCTAAAGCTGGGGTTATTGTACCAGAAGATTTCACTGCAGTGTGATGTGGGCTTTTTTCAAGGATTTGAATTATGATGATGCTATGGCTGAATTTTGGACACAGGGACAGGTTAGTAGGAAATGCTTTCTCACTTAAAGAACAATTTATTGAGCTAAATATATAGCAGTATAGCAGAGGATGGAATGGAACTCCACAGCAAAATTCTGATTCTTCTGTGACAGAATTCTTTTACCATGAAAGAAGAGCCCAGTTCTCTGGTTTTTCATGACTCTTCCCTGGTGGCATGCAGATGGCACAATAGGCTGTACTTTGGCAGAGAAATGCAGAACATCTTCCCAAGAAAGATCAGAGGCATATAGATTTTAGTTTCTTCTTTAAAAATCTGGTTTGCTTCTTTTACCAACAATCTGAGCAACAACAGAACATAACGAGGTCAAAGTTTCTGAGTGGGTTCTGACTCCCTGTGTTTTTATCAGCAATAAAAGATTTTCCTCTCTTGTACTACATTTCGATAGTGTTTTAGTATCATATCCTTCGTATCCTTAGCTTGTATTATGGTTATGCCTTTCAGCTTTGACAAATGTACTTAGTGCTTTCAGAGAACACCTCACTGTCCAAGGATTGCACACTACAGAAACAAGGGGGAAATAGCTACATGTGATTAGATAGCAAGTTCTAAATGGAGTAAGAAAAGTGAGCTGTTGGCACCTCAGTTGGACTGCTCAGGAAGTTGAGGAGAAGTGTTAGAAGAGAGCATTTTACAGATTCTGGGTAGCATGTGCATATTGTTTAATCTCAAATAGAGACATCAACATCAATAAAACAGCTGTTCTTTTTGTCTTATAAAACTACATTAGACTCTATATGCTGTCTACAGTTGAAAGTTTATAGCTGATTTATAGTTGAAAGATTCAGTAGCTGAATGTTTAGATTTAATGTTGAATTTTTGGAAATGTCACCGTTGTTTGGCTTTTCCTACAGCCAACTCTTAACCTATGGTCACGCAAGGGAAGCTTTTCTTTTCTGTGAATAAGCATAAGGAAGAAAAATTCTGTGAACTCTCTTGATTAGCAATAAATTTATTTTATTTAAAAGTAAATCTGTTAATATGTCTATCAACATTGACATATGTTTAAATCCAATGCTACCATCCAGGAGAGAGATTTATCCCACTGATGTTTTGTTCCCAGAATTTCCAGGTATTTAAAATTGGGTTTGCTGGCTGCTGCTGTCCCGGGTATTTCCAGCTGTCACGCAGGAGGAGTTTTTCCAAGAAGCAAAGGTGAACAGTGGGTTTAGCTGCAGTACATTTCAGTAACTAATTTAGAGTTCCTGACTCCCAGTCACTGCACATGGAGAATTCTTATGAAGTCCTCGATGAAGAGATTCAGTCTGTTGTCCCTGTGAGCTCTTTGGATTGCTCCTGATGCTGTTAATGGGGAGTCGATCAGCTTACAGATACACAAAGCTGAAGCAGAATTTTGCTCTGCTTTCACCAGGATATATGTGCATACATTTAGAGAAAGAATTAGTTTTTGTGTTTTCTTGGGCTTAATCTCTTTCTTTGACTCCAGAGGATCATGATCTGTTAGAGCTAGAACAGGAGAGGAGGGTGTTACAGAGTTCTTCACTACCACTCAGGAGAGCTCTCTGAAACTGTCACCTCTTGCTCATCCTTTCTGCATGTCTGCAAACCCGTAATTACAGGTCAGGGCTGCTCCCTTCCAGGGCAGAGGGGAGTTTCTTTTGTTGCCTATTCTCCACAGCTTTGTGAAGCCATTGCAGCTCCAAGAGGGAATTGGATTCTCTCCATCTCCACATGTCATTAGCATTGCTCTCCTGTCTTCCAGGGCTGTTTTTTCTTCGCTAGTGGTGTCAGAACTGTTTAAGCTGCTGTTTTGAATTTCAAATCCCACTTGAACTCGTCAGAAAAAAAAATCTATAGGATTTTGCAAAACTGTTCCCTGCAAAGAACTGAAAAACAGGACCTACTAGCACTTCTGGGATAGTATTATAATATGTGTATTATTTTCTGCCTCACTTTAAGTTTGGAAGTGTTTAAAAAAAATTCTTTATGGCCTTCACATTTGGCCTCTGAAAGTAGGGTGAATTTCTGACTCTTGTTTGAATCACAAACCCTCCAAAGATTTGGAGGTGAGCAGATTGTCAGGTTTCTCAGAGTTCATCTGAATTCTTTTGAATTATTGACAGCAAACTTTACTTTCCCTGCAAGTCAGTTGTGGTGCAGATTTTTTGCAGTGTAGCTGTTCTGGTTTTAGCACATGAAGTTTTCTCTAGGTCTACTTCATAATACTTTACTTAATCAGTTTAGTAGTGCTTAAGGGTTTGCTTTTTTGTGTGCTTCATAATCAGTCTACATTCAAAATATAGCTCATAAAAAAGGAAGATGAAAACTCATTTTCATTGTTAGGAATCATAAAGTATCACAAGGTTTCTCTTTCTTTAGCCACAGATGAAAAGATGAGTGTATGAGAGAAACAGTTCTGTGATGTGTTTCATTTCATGTGGTGCTTCTCTGAGTCCTGTTATTGTGTATAATCCCTAATGACTGCAGTGCCTTGAGTCACAGAGTTGTTTTTTTAAAAGCTTTCACTTTTTCATTGTTTGTTCTCAAGGTTACATTATGCAAAACACAATGTTATATTTTTTGCACTAGTACAAGCTGTATAAAAATACTTTTAATCCCGCTGTGAAAATTGAAACAGCTCTGCTCTGGGGGAGAGGCTTTGGGCCTGTTTCAAGTGTTCCCAAATTCTAAAATGAACTGCTGCTTCTTCCTCTGTCTGAAAAGGTGTGGGTCATGTCTCTTGCCTTTAAAAGTGTTCCAAGATCATAATTCTTGCACTCTCTTGCTTTTGTAATTTGATTTAGCTAATCATCGTGAATTGGGACCAACCAAGAAATAACCAAAGGTAGTTTTGCTGTTTAAATAATGACGAAGATGAAAGAGAACTTTTTCTACTTTACTATAAATGTGAGAAGCCAGGCTAAATATATGAGGGAGTTACGAGGAGAGGAAAGGACAGATTTCTGATTTTATTTCAATGGATTTGAATTATGGATAAGAAAAAGCAAGCCAGTTGAATTAAATACATTATTCAAAACTGCTGTTTGGCTTGATTAAATCCTTGCTCTACCAATAATTTTCCTTACTGTGCCTTTTTTTTCCTTACTTTCTGGTGAGGTAGGGCATTGTGTCTTTTAAATGATTTGCTAATGTTCCCTACAGAGCTTTTATCCCAGTTGTCTGCAGCTTTTGACCCCTCTTAGGTTTTTTTGCACCAAAAATCCTCTGAAAATGTGTGAGAATTGTGAGTTCTCCACTCCATCAGTGTGAACAGACACTTTGCTGAGGGTCGCAGGGGCTGGGGGTGGTCTCTGTGTGGAACCCTTGGATTTGGGAGACTCTGGCAGTGAGTGTTTAGTGCAGAGAAAGCTGTGAGAAAACTGAGTCATCAACCAGGTTAGCTTTTACCACAACTCTTTTGTACATTTAAACCTTGGCTGTAAGTCTGTGCTCTGCCTTTTCCTCTGTGAACTTCTGAAACGCCTGTAAAACTCCTGACTACAATATACAGGTAAGTATGGAAATACTGAGGAATCAAAACAACAAACCTTTCCACAAAACACCCAAACATAACTCAACAAAAAAAACATGAGCTGTAATTTTTTTCTGGTCTCACTTTAACTTTCTTGAAGTTTGTCCTAAAATAAACAGTCTTACATTAATACTGGAACAGGGAAATTTATTTGATTTTTCTTTAAATTATTATTAAACCAAGTATGGATGGCCAAGAGATTTTTTTACCAATATGTGCTGCTGCTTGCTCAATTTGCATTTGCTATCAACACACACATGTATTCCTCAGCAATCTGATTTTGTTAAAAGCTGGAAGGCTTTCACTCAGTGGGGCCAAAAGAGGCTTTTTCACCGTGCTTTTGTCACACTCCAAAAAGCTTTCTTGTGAAGCATCTCTGGTAACACACACTGATTAGAAACATATTTTCCAAAGCAGTTCTATGAGTACCCCTGTATGAAGAAAGGAGTTGGTGCCAAAAGATGTTCCTTTTCTCCGAGAGACCAATAGTACAGGACAGTAAACATACTTACAAAGATTAAGTGCCTTGCAGAAATAGTTGCTACAGTCAATTTTGAGGGAATTTTACCAGGCAACTGTAATTTTCTGCCACTAATGAACACTTTTTAGGTATTCAAGGATAAATAATAGGATCTATCAAATGAAAGAGTTCTCTGAAGGCTTTTTATCAGAACAAAGAATGTACAAGAAGTGTTTGAACCGTTACTGAACATTCTAAACATCTCCTATGAAGGGCCAGTAGTAAACCTCATACATGAGACAGGATTTTGAGAAGATAACTGTTGGTCACCCAATCCCTCATTAATACCTTGGAAAGACATTGATCCTGTACTGTCTTAGTGCTTGCTTGTGCTGTAGGCACTCCATCTACTCCATCTTGGCTCCCACTGAGGAGATCGTCGTCTTGGATTTTACAGCTTGAGCTAATTCATTTGGTAATCTTTTCGGCTTGAAGAAAGCTTGTACAAATGGCTGCTGCCCAGTGCTCTCATGTTTTAGTGGTGTGGAAGCAGGTTCCCCAGGTGCTTTGGCCAGTCAGATGTGTTTGACACAGCAGAAAATACTTGTGTGGAGGGGAGGCTGTGCGTGACCGCCAGGCTGGGATAACCCCCTGGGACAGCACTGGTTACCAGCAAGCAGCAGACGTGGTATCCAAGTGGAACCAGGCAGAGCATCCGTTATGTAGAAATACAGTCTCTTCTTTCAACAAAGTGTGATCAAGGAAAGATTGGAACAAGGCACATTAACAAACTCTTCTCTTTCCTTCCCAGGATTACAACAACAGCTGCTTGTATGATGGACCTGCGGAGATATCCGCTGGATGAGCAGAACTGCACGCTGGAGATTGAAAGCTGTAAGTACTTCTGCAAATCCTACTTATTCTGTGGTCAACTGCTTTACAGTTTTTATTTCTGTCGGGTTCTGTTTTTTTCAGGTTTCGTTCAGGTTTTTTGTTGTTTTGGGTTTTTTTTCCATGCTACTAACCCAGTTGTCTTTCTGTCTGATGATGTTTATATCCTTGTAAACACATGCAAAAGAAAAAATAGCTTTCCAGATGGATTAGTAATTTGTGGCACAAGGATTAGCAAAAGTTATTCTGTGTTTTGATGGACAATTTACAGCTTTAAAAGTCTCATTCAAATGCCTTGTAGGAGTTCATGTGAGGAGCACAAGGATTATTATCAGTTCTTTATCCTCCCTTACTGCTGAACTGTGTGGCAGCTTGTTTCCATTTATAAGCGAAGGCAAGAGGTTAGAATTGTCCTTGAAATAGGTGTTCTGTGGGTTTTTTCCTAACCACTGTGCTGTAGTTAAACTTCCAATGCAGATATACAGTCTGTTTATATATACTGATTTAATGGCTGGTGTCTACTGAATTTTTTACGTAGATAAAACTTGTGAAGTAAAAGCTCTCCTTTCTCTCAAAAAGATTCATGATCACTTTTATAATGACAGTATTGCAAGCATGTTGTTTAACACTCTAATTAGGATTATATCAAAATTTTCAATATTATTGTCACATTTTAATAAACACTACACAAGTATGTGTATGTTTAAAATAAGTTCTGTATTATGAAATATGTGGGATTTCTGTGTTTAATTTGTGCCACAGTCTGCTAAGAACTCAGTACAGCTGAACTTCTTTTTGAGAAAGCATTTAAGAAAATGCTTTACGTCTGTGTCCAAATTTAATTCATTTTACTGAAATTTACAGATATGCTAAAATTCTTGTGACACTGTTGCCTGAAATAATTTCCATGCGTAAGTAAGCAGATTGAGACTGGCATTAAGATTCTGTGTATTTATATTCACAAGCAGCAAATGTAGTGATGGACCCTGTACTGCAGGGGGATAAAATCTAGTTTGTTTGGGGTTTTTTTGTAGTTCTGTGTAGAATTTCCGTTGATAGCATTTGATTCAGAATCTCATACCTGCACCCAGCTATTATACAACCAGTATATAACTAGTATATACATTAGGCTGATTACAATGTATGAGAAAACTATTGGCATAATTCAGGCTTACAGAGATTTTTATTGAGAAAATGTTTTCTATGACAGTGTCCTTTAATTGTTCTCGTAGCAAGGGCCTGCTGTTTTCTATTTTCCGTTTGTGTGTGTAAGGTGGGAAGCTGGAGAGTCAGAGGAAATCCTTCCTCTCTGTTTACAGCATCGTTTAAATGGCCAGCAAGGTCTTGCCATCTCTCTGCATTGCTGAGATGACTAGGTCTTATTGGGATTCACAAACTAGATATCCCTCCCCTCATCCTTTCAAACCTGCTCTGGAAAATATTCCCAGGAAAAACCTGTCAGGTCAGTCCTTAGGCAAAGCAGAAAATTAAGTTGTGTCTCTGCTTTTAAATGAGAGCACTTGTTCTCATTCAGACTTAGAATGTGGGACTCATAAATTGAAATTTCCCTTTTATCTGTTTTAGAGTAGAGGTTTGATGCAAATCACTTATCTTTGAAAAAGCAATCTTAAAAACTGAGGTATTGAGTGCTCAAAGTTGTTCCACTTGATATGAAACTCAATGCTCATTACATCATAGAAAGGATAGAAGTTGAATTTACCATAGACATTGGGATGCCTGGAGCAGACGTAATTAATGGATTTTTGAGTTCTGTTGCAGCATCACAAAAGTAAAATGGATTTAAATCATGATACTTTGTGTAGCCAGCCTGCCTTTCATTGAAATAATAAACTCCACTAAAGACTGTGGATAAAGTAACACTTGCCCATGTCCAAGGGAGTCTACTCAGGAATTCTACTTCTCCCTTTCTTTTTTTATTCTCCAACATACTGAACAACAAGGTTCAGAGGGAAACTAATTTTCCTATATATTAATTTTTTAGTTTCCCAACTTGCAGGCAACAGAGAGGTTTTTTTTTCTAGTTGAATATTGACTTCACTCAGTAAATACCTGTGTGTTCTGCACCCTGCCTCTGCCACTGCAGTTTGTATTGCTGAGTTTCTGATGATTCTTGAGAACTGATTTTATTTCTCTGCTGTTTCCTGCCTCTCTGGAATTGTAATTGTTGAAAGAAATGTCTCAGCTAATCATCCATAAGACTGGTGAGAGCTCAAAGGCAATAAGAAGTACAAGGCAATTTGATGAATACTTCATATTCCTATAAACTAATAAAATATCATATTGCACATTGTCAGCCTAACAAGTTTATTGTGATTCTTTTGAATATTTTTAAACACAGTTATTCAAGATTCATCTGGTACATCTGGACCTTTGTCCGTTTCAATTATGTGGTGCAACACAAAGACAAAAATTTACTTCAATTCCTTCTTATCTTGTTTCATAATGCATTAGGCCTGGCTATATTTATGTTATACTGAGGCAAAATTCAGAATCTGCTTTGTGACAGTGGGTTGGTTTTTTTTTTTTTCCATTTCTTTGTTGCTGTGGAACAAACAAGAATGCACTGAGTTTCTCCTCAGAAGCATATCCTCAGAAACACTTTGCACATTGTATTAACGCAGCGTCATTAAAGCAGCGCATCAAAGCCCTGCTGTCGGAGGCCTTGGCAGACAGGGAGCTCCCCATGCAGCTGTACTGACCAGGGAAAAGCACTCACAGGCTGGGGGAATGCTTTGCTGATGAATAAGAAATAAATATTTTCGGGACATTTCATTTATGTAAAAGCCTGCGGTGTTCGGAGCAGTAATCAATAGAAATTTTTTTCCTACTTCATGACAAAACCACTAGAGAAGTACACTAGGTTAAAAACATCCATACACTAAGAGAATGTGGAAAAAGCCAGGAACAGAATCAAACCAGTATCATTCCTCCCTGTGGCATTGCAGCCCAGTACCAAACGCTTTCTAATCAGATCATCTGTGAAAGCTCATCGAGGAGAGAAAGAGAAGTCATCTTTGTGTGCTCAAGGTGACTTTACCAGTACTTTTAAGGCAGGGAAAAGAAATCAAAGCAGCCTTTTGCTGGAGCTTTGAGTACTTTGCAGATGGCTGCACTGGCCATCGATCAAAGCTGTAATCAGGTCACACGGGACAAATGGTAGAGCTCCAGGAGCTGACCAGGCAAGGCTTTTCGGGGTGAGCGGCCAGCGTGTTTGATGCCAGGCAAGAGGCTGCCGTGCCCAGCAGTGGGGTGTTCAGCGTAGGATACCATGGCAACACGGGGCTGCCAACAGCTGCGCAGTAAGTGGAAAGCTGAACACATGACTCTTGGGCCACTAACAGCTAGAATTTTAAAAGGTGTTCATTCTTTTTTTCTTTTTTTCTTTTCCGTCCTTTTATCAAATGTAACGTGCATTCCATCCTCTTTGTCTCTTCAGCTGAGTCTGTTTTGCATCATGCCCTTTCAGAGAGGATATTCCTCTATCAGCAGAAGGTGGTCTTATCAAAGTGCCCCTTTTTTCATATTTTTCATGATCTCCATATTCAAATTTCCTAATTTAGATTCTGTGCCAATCAAACCTGTACAGCGCTGTGTGTGGAGAGGAGACAAGGGCTGTTTAGCAAACAGTGATGAATTCCACCCATGTCCATTGCCATTTTGGCACTGTCAGCTTCTAGTGTGGCTTCCTTGGGACAGGTACTTCGTTCTTTATTTGTCCTCAGTAATTTCATCTCAAGTATGCTGAGAAGAGAAAAGGTATAATTTCAGTGGCATGATGCGCACTGAAAATGAACAGGAAATCCTTGAATCCTCTTCAGTGTGGAGATAGGATGATTCAGGAAGAGCTAAAATAATCCCCAGCAGTAGATGATTCTTCTGTGTACTCTGAAGAGGGGAAGGAAATTTAGATTCACCATCAGTGCATATGATCAGGGTGGGCTGTGTACGAGGAACCAGTGTTTGTAAGGTTTTGATAACACACACCCCCACACCCAGCTGGGGGTTGAGCTTTCAGGCTGGAGCTCAAATAACACCTGAGATATATTACCCTGCAGGTAGGCAAGGGGGAAGTATTTTCCTTTTTTCATTATATCTCAGTACATCTTTGCAGCAGTCTCTGCATCCTGGGAGTTCTTGTAGCACAAACAAGGTGATGCAGTGTTTGCAAATGAAGAAAGAATTGTGCAGGAGCTCTGCAACAGGCTCTTAACAAGCTCTGCAACAGACTCTTTCAAGCTGCCTGGAGTTAAATCTAAGAGGGAATGCAGTATACTGCAGCGCAGGGGAACAAAGAGGCACGGACCCCCCCGTGCATCCAAAGGAGATCACTTCATTGTAGAAATCACCCCCCTTTTATACCTTTGATCTCAGCCAGACAGAACCAAAGTTGAACAGAAGAAGGGCACCACTGGCTGCCCAGCTGCAGCCTGCTGTCCGTACCTCCCTCTCACCCCCCAGCTGACCTCCAACCATCCAGCCTGCGGCTGAGCCGTCCCACAGCGTCTTCGGGTGAACACCAGCCTTAACAACTTTCACAATTATAACCCTTTAGCCCACAGTGTACAAATATCTAATTTGTGCCTATCAGCCCCAGACCATACCGGCAACATAGATTTCCACAGAGAAATTACGATTTTAAATGCCTTTTTTTTTTTTGATCATTCTACAATTGAATATAGAGAACATATATAATGAAAAAGACAGAAACAAAATGCCAATGGTTTTAAAACTTCTAATGCATTTTCTCTTTTATATTCAGTTTGAACAAGAGTAAATTTTTCCTTATTACAAATAACTCTGCATTTTATCGAGGGAATATTGGAATCAAAAAGGACCCTTTTCAAAAAGTCCATATTCAGAAAGTATCAAATGTATTTGCTAAGGTTTGGGAAAGAAATTACATGTGCAGGAAGGCATGTCTTGTGTAAAAAGACATTTTCCAAAAGAAAAGAATATACTTCTTACAAAAGCTTTGATAATCTTATATCCAGTAAATTACATGGAGGTATGGAAGGCTGATGGGTTAGCACTTTACAGTCTTGTTTTGAGAAGGTATGAATTTTACAAGGTAAATATTGATCTTTCTATTTAGTTTTATTTTTTAGGATCTTAGTTATAAAATGTTATACTTCAGGAAATTTATTTTCTGTAGGTCTGGTATTCTTTTCAGATGCCTTGTAACTGGTGACTTCTTCAAGAAAAATAAGCCTTTTTAAGTGCTATTGGAAAGTTCATGTGATATTGGGACATGTAGCAGGGTGTAGTGTATGATCTGACATTATACTTTGGTTTTATTATTTTCCTTGGAGGGCACATGTGGTTAGGTCCTTCTTTTAAAAATTGTTTAGACCATTGAAAGGGATGAGGTGGTACTGAAAGCCAATAATGGCTTATTCTTTATGGTATCAGGTTACTCCAACAGTCTACCATCTTTTTCAAAATGAGATAGTTTCTTCAACATAAGACAGCTATTATAGTGATACTTATCAGGGGCTGGAATCCCTGGACCTCAGGTCTCTTGCTTTAGAAGTCAATGCGTACTGTGACTATCACACAGTGGTCACATACCTGTGGACAGAGGTGAAATATGTGTCCAGTCATTTTATTTCCTAAGATAGAGGGGTTTTCCCTATATATAACTACAACTGTCTTTTGTTCATCAATTACATTAAATAATTAATTCATGTTTTTTAAGATTAGTTTTCAAAACATCTAGGGGCAGGAGGGCACTTGTTTAAGTCTGCTGTCAGTCTGGTCTGTATTTGCCCTTGGTCACTGATAGCAGCAACTCAGTAAATGCCAGTGCTCTGGCGGATGCTGTTCAGCTCATGCTGAATTACTTCACTGGGGTAAGGATGGAAATGAATATTTGAGTCGCTGGAAGAGTGTGGGTTCAGATGAAATTTGACTTGGCATTTTGGCCTGTTTACAAAACAACAACAACAAACAAAATGGGATCAACTCTTCCCCTACCCTGGCAAAGTGTCCCTTGTTTCCCCATGGACAGCAGTGGGACTGGGGCGAGATGTGGCAGTGCTCATTAAGTTCTTTCTCTGAAAACAATTCAATTTGCTGATTGAGGAGCAAGCCAAATGACCAGATTGGTGAGTGTGTGCTGTATTTGGGTCACTGATACTTGTCCATTTGTCCTAAGTTTCTAGAATAGGAATTGGAGGTTCATCTCTCAAATATGAGCTTCACTCTCCTCAGTGGCTCTTTTTAAAGAAAAGAAATATCTATATTCTCCAGCAGGGTTGTAATTGTTTTGTTTGGGTGATTTAGTTTTGATTTTCTCCAAACTCCAAATTTTCTTTACTTTTTCTTACTGGTGCTCAAATGCAAAATATTGCATCATTGGTCACCAAACACGAAAAACATTTCATTGGTTTTGTTTCAGCAAGTAGAAGCCAGACTGAATAATAAGATCATGTTTAGTTTTGATTATGACATTAGATTTGGGTTGAGGAAGGGTTGACCTTTAAAGTAGACAAGCCTAGGAAACATTATTTTACTTTGGTGGAATAACAGAAGAAATTGGATTAGAAGTAGCATTGACAAAGTTAAAAATTACAGTCTTTTAATCCCTTGATCACACCTTGCTAATGATGAGAGCTTTGTGAAACAGGTTAATTTTGTTTTCATTGACTCATGTTATTTGGTACCACTAGTCAGCTGATCCAATCCCACCCATGTTTAGCAAAAACAAGCTACTTTCTCTTACTGGATGCAGTCTCATTTTCCTATGTCTTAAGTTTATATATTGAAGTCAAAGTTAGTATTGCTTATGACAGTAGTCATTCATTTTAAAAGAATTCAGCCATATATTATCCAGCTTTTGGCAGTGCTAGGGGAGTTATCCTCTGGCTAATTCTTCTATCTATCTGACACCACTATAGTTGATGTGGGAAAATGCTGCTGCATATTTACTAAGATGCTGCATTGGTGTGCAGGTCTACACAGGGAAACTATTCTAGTTTTAGAAATGTTTGATACCTATGCCACTTAGAGTATCCATTGTGTTTTTGACACACTGTCCAAAATTATTTGGATGGAAATTCAAGATATCTTTTATGTGTAAAATGTTCCAAGTTTTCAATAAACTTTCTCATGATATGCATTTGTTCTGAGCAAAAATGAAACACAAATAATACTGTTACTACTCTAAGTAGCCTGAAATATGTTTTGTGAATGAACATTTGTAAAGGAAAGGAGGCCTAAGTGGTTGAGAGAAATAAAAATTATAGTTTTTATCATTTATGTTGTATTTATAAAATAGTTGGGGTTTATTTTTGCCCTTTTTCTTATGTGATAATTAAGGTGTGGTTTTTTTCCATGTTGCTTTTTACATGAGGAAAGAGAAGTCACTAAGTAAATTAATATGTACTTATATTTCAAGGTATACTTCAGGAATAATTCAGGATGAAAGGGATCTCAGGAGGTCCTTAGTCTAATTTATTAAAAAAATGGTCAGTTCTGTGCTCAGACTGAGTTACTCAGGGCTTTGTCCAGTCTGGTCTAGAAAACCTACAAGGATGGAGATTGAAAAACCTCCTCAGACAGCCTGTTCGGATGGAGGTTGAAAAACCTCTCCAGACAACCTGTTCCAGTGCCTGACCATAACAGTGAAGGACTTCAACTGAAGTTTTCTATCTGATTTATCTTGTCCTGGGATCCTACATCTGCCTCACAGAATCAGGAATAAATATTTACCATTACTGATCTGAAATAAATCCTAAGTTTCACAATGCCTGAGCTGCATTGTGAAAAAGTTATAAGTCATGTAACACAATGACAATACCATGAGAGTGCTCTGAATAAATCAGTGTGTTGTACAAGTGGCCTTGTAATTTAATGAAGAGTTAATGATACATTTTTTTTTCCATGTATGATCTGGTGTGGTATAATCTGTTCCATATCCCTCTGTTCAGTTGCACAGGTACTATTCCCATTATATAGACTGAAGTGTCTCTGTCACTGCTTGTTATGGTTTTAAAACTCTCAAAATAAGGGTTCGTTTCTCCTGGATAATGATCTCAGAATTTTCATGATGTTTGGCTCAATAGCGTCTTCATTGTTACATGCATTTAAAAGGCAATTCTCTATATTTTATGACTGTAGAACATGCAAGTTGTCTTTATTGGGTATGGAGCACAGATATAATTAGTCAGTTTTTCAGGAATGTATTGGAAAAGCAGGGATTTGGAACTTGTGTTATGACATGCTTCTACTCCTCAGCTGCAGAGCAATCCACTGTGTGCATTTCCTCTCATGCAAGCCTGTCTCATCTGGTAACTGACGTGTCACTGCAGCCAGAATTCGAGATGTTACCTGAGCCCAGCCAATGGTCTCACATAAAACAGGGTAACACAACAGAAAAAACAATGTGGGAGTCAGTATCTGTCTCTGTGTGTAAGAACACACCTTTCCACTCGGACATCACGCAAGCTGGTACCGTGCAACGCTGGAAATAGCACCTTGTTAGCAGTAGGAGTCTGCAATTGCGTGGATGGAATCGAGCACTCTGCTGAATCCAGGCGTTTTATTGATGGTGAAAGTTGATTATTTGAGTATTTTGTGAGATTTGCATAAACTTACGCATCAGTTTCCTGATAAATCACCACTTTTTAGACGGTTAAACAGTTAATTGGCAGACAGCATACGTTAGAAGTGAATATTTGTTCAGTATCAGACACAGCTCTATTCAAGGCAAACACACTTATTGTGGGCTGCTATGGGAACAAGGTTCACAAATGCACAGCAGGCACCTGAATCTTTGTGGGAGCCCGTCAGTGAAAATCAGGGGACTCCAAGGAACCAACAGTGTGTTGGTGGAACAATCATCCCTTCAACAGCTGATTCCTGGAAGAATGATCTGCCCCAACATGTTACACAGACAACCTGAGTGATACTGAAATGCTGGTAAGTTACATTTTTGCTTGTTAATTATGGTTTTATTCCTTTAGGGACTTTTTGTGTCTGGATGCCTGTAACCTGTTCCTGACACACAACATGGGGAAAATTCTGTTAAGGGACAAGGAGCACAACAGTAGATTTTTTTCGTTTTACCTATGGTCCCTCTCCGTGGGAGGACAGATGGAGATAGTGCTGAAGGCAGTCTTTCCCCCATTATATTGCAGCTGTATTAATTACCAAGAGTGGAACAGCCTTGCCCTCCCAGCTGTGGGGGTGATAAAAGGCTGAGTTAGCTGGCCGTGCTGTGAGGAGGAAGGGACAGAAAGGGTGAGATGTCATGCAGGGGTCACACAGGATTAGGTGACTGTGCTGGGGACAGGAAGGAGCCAGCTGGAACTGCAGAAGGAAGAGAGAAGAAGGAGAGAAAGAGCCAGAGCTGTGTGGAGCTGCCCATGGGAGGCTGCATAGAAAAGGTATGAGGGACTTTTAGATAATAATGCTGATGCTTGAAGCCTTCTTCAGTGTCAGTCCTACATCCTCTGTCACCTCTCTATCTTCTTTGCAGACCAAAAATTAGTAATATAAAGAGTCACACTAGTGATTCTTGTTCTGTTAGAATTATTGTCATAGGGACGGTATCCAAGCCAAGGAACTTCTCCTTCTCCACGTGCAGCTGACAGGAATGTGCAGGGGAGCAGATGTGCATTGCTGCAAGGGTGATGCCTGTGCGCCGCAAGTTCTTTGTGTCGCTGCAGCACAGATAGGTAGTGATGGTACCGTGCACATGTACTAGTTAGAGTATTGCTTTCCGACCAGGTTTCAAGAACAACTTTCTTTAAGTTCTGCAAGTTCTACAGCATTTTAGGTAAATGCATGACATTTTTCTCCTGCAAAATCAACCGAACGTCCTATCAAAGTTGTTTTCTTGCTGCCCAAGAAGAACTATCTTTTTCTTCTCTCTATTTTATTCATTCTTGTGAAGATGCTACTAAAGAACTGTTTTTTTATTTTGCTATGATGGCAGAAAAGCTGGCATCTCACTACATCCAAAATTAGCATTTTACCCTATACTGTGCTATGTACAGCATAGCTGTCTCTTTTTTTCTCTTTTGCCCTTTTGATCTCCCCCTCTCTCTCCGTTCCCCTCTCTCTTCCCCCCCTTTTTTTCCCTCTTCCCCTTTCTATGACCCTTTATGTACTGCTGATATTACTGTAGAATTGAATGTATAGGTGTGGGAAACTTGCTTACCTTACAAAAGTACTAGGTGCTTGCTGAATATGTTAACTTTCCTTAAAAAATAAAATGCTGTTTTTAACTTTCGTATCTGTGTGTTCCATTATGAGTGTAATGAAATTATGAACACAGCAAAGCAAGGGAAACATTTGAAATCTGCTGAGATGACTGTGAGGTCTGAATGCCTGTCAGCTAATTTTTCTATTTCTACATACAAAAATGATACCTTAAAAAGTATACTTAAAAAAAAAATCTTTGTTTTGGATGGGGATTCTTGAAAGTGATGCAAATATAAAAACTATTTGTACTGTGCACATTGCTGTCAATTTGTGCTGCTGAGTGATCCATGAACAGAATTTTAGTCACTTTTTTTTTGAAGATAGGTCTTTGTAACTGAACAGGGAGTTCATATTTGTACATATTTATATATGTGCTAGCTCTTTTTTGGCCTTGAAGCTGCACTCAGGGACACTGCTGTATGGCTGGATGGCAAACTGCATTTGATTTTAAAGAATTTTTAAAAAGATATTTGATAAATTAGGTCTCTATGCCTGTTACATATGGTATGGCCGTAATTTTGTCAGACATTAGATTGTTAAAGTAGTGATGTAATTATTATTTAAGAATGATTTTCACAGTTGTAATGGCCACATGTGAATAGGCATTGTAACATTTTCATACTTTATGTCTTAGAATGACTTGCTTTTACAGGGAGCTCTCTAGGCTGATTAAAACTGCACTTTTTTTCTGGGTATAAAATCTGCTGTTGGAAGATGAGCTTTTTTCGAGAGGGCTGGCGCACGTCTTTCCTGCTTGAGCATTAGCCAGCACCTCCCACCAAGTCAGGCTCCTCTGACTACTTTTTCAGTTTGTTTCTGCTTAGACTAGAAAAGTGTTACTGTGAATGAGTACTGAGATGTTAATATGGCTGCTCTAGAGGTGAGTAGGATGTCAGGTTACACAGAAACAATGTCATTTTGTGATTTTTTTTCTTTCTCTTATGGGGAAAATACTATGGTTTGGGATGCAGCATGTTTTCCCTAAACACAATGCAACATAGAGCAGCTGTTTGTTCTATGTGTTCGTTTGTTTGTTTGTTTTTGAAATATTTTTTGCATTTTGGGGGCTTTTTAAAGTCATCTTTACCTTTAGGGATTTGGATGATTGTGGCAAGTATTTTAGCCAGAAGGTAGAACACAGCTCACAAAGGAGACTCCAGCTGGGACAGAAAATACAGCAGTCTTGGTTCCACGTGTTCATAAGCCAACACGTGAGGCCTCTTTACCGGCCAAAAAATTAACTCAGTCTGTAAAAAGGGAGGCAATACCTTGTATTAAGGGCTTATAATTCTGTTGTTACAAATATATATCCAAATTTCCTAATTTGCTTATGCATAATGATTATTCCATGAGTGTCTGACCTTCGAAGAAGCTCAGCTCTCCGCTCAAGCACTATCATCCCTAGTGAGTTGTTCAGAATAGATTGCAAACTGCTTCCATAGGAAGGATGAATGTAAGCCCTAAATAATTATGAGAATGATGACTAGGCAAGCCTTTTAGTTAGATCTTTCCTTATCTAAATTGTTTTTCCAATCATGATAAAAATATCAAAGTATGCTATAAAAATATCTGAGTAAAATATCGGAGTCTGTTGCATAGAGGAAGATAATTAGCCGATAGCGTACATCTGTTCTTACAGAATCAAAGAAGGGCAGATGAGCTGATGTGGAGCTCTGTGTACTTTAACCTGGACTATTTTCAGCCCCTTGGTTGCCTTAGATTTTGTCCACTGCATTGCAGCTGTCTGCAGAAGGCACATCTAGCAATAAGTCAGTGTGATTTCCTATTGCGAGTGTGGAACTTTAAATTCTGGTTTTGTTTGTGATGGGAATGGCTGATGTCAATGTAGTTTTCTACTCAATATAGCTAAAAGAGACTCAGAGTCCTTATCTCTCACTAAAATCTGATCAAATAAACGTTAATCAAAAGCTTTCACCCTTCAAAGAGGTTTGTATAAGGGATGCTCCCATCTCAAGTCATCACTGTTGCAACTGGAACATCCAGTCTGAAGTGTGTTGTACCTCTTTCGAGCTGACTGTTGCTGGTCTCTCATAATACCTCTTACTTCTGATGTGTGGTGATACCCAGAGCCTTTAATAAATGGGTTTGTATTCCAGATTTTTGGGAACGTATCATCAGTGTATGGAGTTTTACCCACGGAAGCATTCAGCTGTTCTCCATGTGACAGAGTGGCTAAATGAGATTTTTACTGTTCAGACAAAAATTTGTGCAGTCTTGTCTTGATGGATACTCACGGATATCAAAGGTGTGAGGTCAGTCTGCTCCAGTTGCCATCTGGACAGGGCAGGGTTTGGTGCTTTGTGTTGTCTCAAGGGGATCCTGTGTCCTGTGACTGTTTCCTAAGTTTGGCATCAGCGCCTCGGTGTACACTGCATGAAATCCTTCTTGGCTGATAGTCTATCAATATAGCAATGTTTGACCATACAGCGTTACAACTATGGGAAGAAATGCAAAAATAAATACTGATTTTTAAAATTGGTCTGGTTTTCAGAATAAATGTTACAATTTAGTTAAACACACTTAAATAGAAGTTCTCTTTAGTTATAACAGTTTTTGGTGAGGAAATTATTGGGTGTTATTTACTGTATGTCTGCAGCTAAATTACGTATTTTTGCATTTTCAGTTGTTCAAACTAGTGCAAAAGGCCTTGGGAAGTGTATGGTCAGAGAGGGACATCTCAGAAATTTGTTTTTTAAGACTAGACATGCTGGCTTATGGAATGCACATGCTTGTGGTTCCATAAATCTTACTGAAGGTTGAATATTTCAATAACAGGGTTATTCATTCCATATCTACTTTTTTACCTGTCAGTATGCTCTGTATGACTTCTATGAAAAAATGGTGGTAGTAAAGAATGAAAAAGTTCTGTAACTTCCAGAGTATTTTAAGAGAGAAAAGGTGGTCTACTGGAGTTGGTGCCTGTCTCAATATTCTGTTCTCTAAACATGAAGGGCTCTAATCTTCCTAAAAAGGAACCCAGCCACTTCACTTGCTGTGAGCTTGATGTTGATGATTTGAGTTTTCAGGTTGTTAGAGTGAAATATAAAAATTTCTGAGAATATCCATTTCTCGCTTGTTAATGTTCAGTGCATGAAAGCGGGGGAACACAGGCGACCACTTTTTATCTCATGTAAAAGAAGGGTAAGGTTATCACAAGCCTCTTAAGCAATGAAAAGTCTTGCACATATCTGTAAAATTCCACCTATCCCAAAATTATCAGAATTTTTTCAAAGCTCCACAAAGTCTGCATTCAGCCCAACAATTTGGTAATTTCAATGTCAGGATGTGAGCCCAGCACCAGCTTTGCACTTGTTATCCATCTATTATAAACCAAGTTGACTCCTTTCATGTTCCCATGTTATTTCCAGACGTGTCGATTACTTGAATTGCTTGTGATTTGTGTCATAACTCCAGACATGTTAAATGTCCTGGGAAGTATGTCCATACATATGAACAAACCAGAAATTTGTTCTTGAGTATTTTCCTAAAAGGATGTCCGCTCACAGAAAATTGGCAAGTAACCTTTACAGCTGTGAAAGCAGTTCTGAGCTGTTTGAATTTTTGATTGTCATTGCCTTTTTCTGTTTTCTGTCACCACTTGCCTTTGCAGGAGTAAATGCATGTATGTCTATGCCTCCGTGCTCTGTTAAGTGGAGTAGTAACATGCCTCACTCAGAAATGTTATTTCTAGATTTTTCCTTACTGCCTTTAATGGTCTGTCCGGGGCTGTGGCACAAATATCAAGAGTCAGTGCAGTTAGTGTGTCTGCCCTGCCACACTGTGGGGAGTGTCCCCCTAAATCCATCTCACTACTGGCAGCTCCATGCTGAACCTGACATTTGTTTTAGGAGTTTTCTGTTTGAGTCGTCAGTAAGGGGTTGCTCTCCTTTCTAAACCTTCTTTAATAAAACATGCACCATGTTTGCAAAGCTGGCAGAGACCTTGGCCCCTCTGTGCCAGCTGAGGAGCCCTTGAGACTGCTGCCAGTACAATGGCACTGTTAGAGGCACAGTCTCCAGAGAAAAATCACCTCTGGGCAGTCACCGTAAGAGCTGGAAATGTTAATGATTTTAAATGAGTAACAGAATTATTTGCCCAATTAGTATTTTTAAACCTCTAGTCTGCAGAAATGGTCAGCTGTCGGTATCTCCCCTCTGCCAATGCAAATATCTCCTATTTTTGTGACTGCTTTTCCATTTTGAACCTAACACTCTTGTTCATGAGTGGATCCCATGTGGTGGTGCCTGGATGATTTCTGAACAGCAGAGTTGTTTGCTGGAGGCAGTAGAATGTCCTATATTTTGACATTAATAAGATTCCTGATGTTGTATTGAATGACATTCTTATGAACAAGGTGGGGAAACACGGATTAGAGAAAACCACATTTGGAAAATAACATTAACATGATTATTGAGTTTCCAGGAAGGAAACATTTTTTTATCAAGTCCCTCTTCACTGTTTTCGTTTAATGATCTGAAGATTATGGAACTTTCAAAACATTTATGCAGCTTGAAAGGATAGAGGTAGGTTTTCACGGTTCTCGCTAGAGAGGTGGGCTGAAAAAAAATCAAATTCCCAATTTTACATCTAATACTGGCATCTCAGAAGTGGGAAATAACTAGGTGTAAATGGCAGCCTGGGGCAGGGGTGTGGGAATCAAAACAAAATAAAAATCCCAACCTTGGGGAGATACCATGGATTGTGATGTGGCCCTGTTTCCTTGGCAGCAATAGTAAGGCTGACATCAGGGTCTCTAAATGGAAATGCTACTTGTAAAATAACTGAATTTTTCTGTTTGGGCCTGTAGTGGCAATCTGTGGTGGTCAGGCTATGTCCTTCTAAGGGCTGCACCTCAAGGAGCGTCTGTATCAGTTAGAGAATATCCAAGGCATAGCAAGAAAGTTAACCCAAGTCCTAGAAAACATGACTTAGAAGAAGCAGCTGTTCTGGTGAAGGAGAATTTAGGGAAGAGATGTGTGAGTCTTGTAATACACAAAATGTAGTGCAGTGGAAGAAGATAATCTGTTCTCTATCATGTTGGTTAGGACAAGAAGTGAAGATCTTTTATTGCAGCAGTGAAAGTTCAAGGTGGCGGTGTTGGGAATGGGAAGTATAAAGATAACCACAGTGAGATGCAGGGATGGACTTTCATCCCTTGTGGTCCACACCAGGAGGGCTCTCAAGGCAAGCAGAAAACCTTTTGATAGGAACGGTGGAGGTACAGTTGCCCCTAACTTTGCTGATAAGTAGATTTTGCATGAATGATGGATACACCAGCATGAAGTTATCATTGTATAAACAGTTGATTAAAACCCAAAAGGCTTGATTAACAGATGAAGAACTCAATGTGTCTTACTCAAAGACTATATTTGCGTTTTCCTCCTACCAGTCTGAAGCAGAGCTAGAATGGGTGTCTTTGAGTATAATCAAGTTCATAAAGGTTGTTTTGATTTATTTTCTAGTTGTCTATATTTTCTCCTTTTGATGATGTACACTCCCTCTTCAGGTGCATACAAGCATCTGCAAATAACAAGTATATTGCTGTACATATTGAGTAGCATTTGAGTATGCATAGATATGTTTATCTTTCAATATTTGCAAGCACAGGACAGGCTGAGCTTTATAAAAGGCTATGACTGTAAATTTGTGTCAGGTTTTCCTCTGGAATAGCTATGGGAAGTAGTTATCCTCTCCTACCTTGTGTGTCTTTTTTCTGTGCTATGAAAATAGTTTAAAAGAGAATGAATACTAGAGGTTTAGGTGGTTGGGCTTTTTTGGTTTTTTTTCTGAGAGAGAAATTACTACCCTGCATCAGTACTGTGTGTTTTTCCTTTGTTTCTTGTAACCATGGAAGAAAAAGCCCATAAGGATGTGCAATATTATTTAAAATGTCCTCAGGAACTTAGAGTGGCATTGCTGGGTTTTGAGCAATTTCAATTTGTCAGGCTTTTAGGTGTCCATGAAATTGGCACTATTTGGGGTTGCTTTTTAAGAACGAATGTATTTCTGTCAACTTTGCTTTGCTTCCAATGTCCTAGAAATTAGGGGGTGATGTTCACCTTCTCTTTAATTTTCCTCAGATATTACTGCTTAATAGGAATCATTCTTTTGGGTATCAGATATTAGTTCTAGCTAGTCCTAATACCTAAAAGGAGACCCATGTGAAGGAGAAACAGTGATGATGTGGTTCCACTTTTCTTTACAGAGCTGGCTCAGCAAGGGAGGGAATGACATGCTGCATCATTTGGAGATCATGTATTGCAGCAAGTATTTCCAGGAATTTTCAGATGAGCATGTAGGAGTAAAGCAGAAATCTAGTTTTAGATACCTCGTGTCCTGCAACTTCTCATTATCTGTAGTTTCAAATCTTGAAGTCATGTTTATTAACCTAACATGTTTCAAGAAAAACCTTTCAGCCTTCAGCAAGATGGAAGAACAATACCTTTTATTCAAATATGGCTATACCAGGGAACTCCCCTGACAGCATGGTTGTGAAATGTGTGATCTATGCTCTGTGCCATAAAGGGGAAAGAGCCTGTCCATTTTCTGTCTTCAGTCATCATCATTTTATGGGTGTTATATTCTGTCCTGCTCCTTAGTTAAAGAAGTTTTCTCCTGTGATTAACCATAGCAGGTTTCTGCTACAATAGGGAAAGGTAGTGATGGCAAGTTTAAAGAGTCAGTCAGCTTCATATTATTAACATGCTCTAGCTTAACAGTTTGTAATAAAAGTAACAAAACATGTGGAAGCAAAGTCCCACATGTATAAAATAAAATATTATTCAGCTGAGTACTTTGAAAACAATATGCAGTGTCAGTGCAAGATATTTTTCTTGTAAAAGACATAAGTCAAAGAGCAGCCTTTGCTGTGTTGTAGCATATGCTTGTGCTTGGCAAAAGTAGTGGCAGAAAGCATGTCAAACGACAGTGCTTAGAGTATTAAAGTTTTAACAAAATGTCAGAGAAAACTGGAAGCTGGTTAATCCACAGAAATCTGTCATAAAGATTGCATTGTAAGGTGGTTTCAGCATGAATTCTGGTGACATATGGGAGCTTAAAATATAATCTAATGATATATCTCTATCGGTGAGATGTTTATGTAACATGATTGCAACAGAGACGTCTTTTCTTGTTAATTTATTAAGATAATGAAAGTTGCCATCTTTGTAGAACAATGCAAAGAACAAGTTTTATTCAGAAAAACCTTAGTGTCATAGCCAAAGTGCTTTTTTTTCCTCTATACATTTATAAAAAAGAGAAATGATGCATCTAGTTTGAAGAATGCCGAATACTGGCAGCCTGTTCTATGGAAAACTGTGTTGCTGCTGACTTCCGTTCTGCTCTGGGCGTTAGCACATGTACCCAGGAAAAAGACCTGATAGAAATACGAGTGAAAGACAAACTTTGTTCAGAGAAAGCTCTGACAGAAATAATTTTGTGGGACTAGTCCATGAAAAATGGAATGGGAATAATCAAGTGGAGGTCTTTTGCAGTGGAACTGGAATTGAAAAAGCTCTGTCTATAATGCTGAAGAAAAGTCCTGAATTATTTCACCATGCTGCAATTTATAAACTACAGTTTTTATTACTGTGCTGCTTGGTTTTATAGAAGTGACAGAAGAGATTTTGAGTTGCAGTGAGGTTCCAGAGTTCATACTGGTGCTAAGTGTAAATAAATTTTTTGTCTTATGGAAGGGTTTTTAATTCAAATATTTTTTGATGGATGTGATTTTTAATGAGATGTGCTGTAATGTATCACTAACGAACCATCTGATTTTGTCAAAATCCCACATGTGATACAGGTAAAATGTTTTCTCATATCTTTATGTCAGCAGTCATACTTACACTCATTAATCAAACACTGTGACAGAGAGCAGGAGTGTTTTTTTCCTGAAGAGGTGAGCTTGTGCTGAGCGCTGTGCAGCTGCTGCTCTTTGTGCCCGAGGCGAGGGGGCAGCTCCTGGCAGGGCTCTGGGGGCACCGGGTGCCCTGGTGGAGGGATGGCACGTCCCTGCCAACTCAGGGCTCTCCGGGGAGGCACCACAGCCCTGTCACTCCCCGATCACTCCAGCACCAGGGAAAGGTCAGTGCCCAAGAGGGGAAGTTGCCTTCACTCCTGCTGCTGTTACAGTGAGAGCTTGGAAGGGCTCAGCTCTTCACAAATGATCGGGCAACCTGGATTCTGGGTACTTGTAGAGCTATCTAAATAAATTCCATACACCTTTTAAAAGCTAGGTTTTTCATTTAATAATTATTTTAGATAGATTATAGGAGGACTGAGGAAATCCTGTCTAATACTTTTCTGTGGAAGAGCAGTCCTTTTAAATAAGGATGAATGTTATTACTACATATGTATTCAGATCACATTTGTTCTGAGTGATTTTTTGGTATCCTGAAAGATGTATGCAACTGAATATTATACCTCTTTCAGGTATTCTCTCTTTTCTCTCTCTCTTTTTTTTTAAAGACTTACAATTGTGTGAGAGAAATCAATGCCCAGTTTTGTAGATTCTGTAACAGGAAGGCATGGGGTTGCCACAAAAGATACCCATGTATACAATTACTTTTAGCTGTTGAAATATTTTCTGTATCTGAGAGAGCGGTAAGTCTTTGCTGGCTTGTTATGTGTGGTAGGGAGAGTTGTGCGGGTAAAATGCTGTCTGATTGGCTTACTGCGGACCGTGTCACAATGCACGCATACAGCACAGTGAATTCAACAGATTTCAGGTAGAGGGATCTACTGTTGGGCTTAAGAGCTCCCATGTTTTATTCTTCTTATAGTTTAGAAAAGGAAGATGATGGAAGATATAAGTCCTGACTTTCAATGTTCAGGTACGTGCCAGCAGCACACTCCATCTATCTGTGATGCTTTACAATTCTTGAGACTTTTAATGCTCACAGTTTATAGCAAATATAAAAACGGCACAGTTCACAGGCAGATTGAACATATTATTTCATGACTGTGGCTTGGCTGTGTCTGCATAATATTTTTTCATTTTTTTTCCCTATAATATGAGACCAATACTAAAAGCAATTCCATCCTTTGGTTTAGGAGAATGTCTTTGTGTTTTGTGATTCTGTTGAGCTCTTCTAAATGCTGAGAGAAATAAAAAAACAGCCTTAGAGTAGTTTTCTGAAGTGTTAGTGTTTAGATCCCCTAAGGATTATGATCTAGCTAAATTAATTGTTGGGTCTGCCTGTATTGCCGAGTTGTTGAAAGTTGTACATCCCCCAAAATCAGGTTGTCAAACCAGGCTCACAAGGGGATGTACCCTGCTGGAGGTTCATTCTTTCCAGTTCCTACATACTGAGTCCAGGTGTCTAGTCTGGGTCTCAAGATTAGGATTGTGAATTTAGGGATGCTAAATCTCCCTCTAGCCTGAATTGGACTGTTAAAATCCTCAGAATTCTCATTATGTTAATTTTGTCCTTTTGCACTATCAACATTTAATATATATTCTGTCTTGTTTATTCTGCTGGTGAAATTGGAAATTTTCTCAAATCCTCATATTCTGTATCTATGGAACGTACATTTTATATCCAGGCAGCAACTCTATGATCTGGACAATTGATCATGGGTCTTAGTGCTTTGCCCATGAGTACCTGTCTTTGTATAAATATATTTGAATGCTGAGAGGCTTTAATCATGGTAGTTCATTCAAAATGAGAATGGTTTCAGGTTAGGTATAATCATGATTTGAAGGACTGTGTGTCTTCAGTCATCTTCTTTTATTGCAGGAAAAAAAACCTCTTATGTGTTATAAGTATTTATATCTCTAGATTCTCTCAGAGAAAATTTCTTAATTCCAAAGTAATCTTTGGAATGATCAGTCATCTGGGCTAGAGGAGCTAATACCATAACCTCGGAAGCAAGGCTTAGCATCTCTGACATTGTGTGCACTTTTCCCTTGACTTTTTTTTCAATTTCCAGGGTATCTAAGCGCAGCCCATCCCTCAGCACTGTTTCCTACACATTGAGCAGAGCCTTTGCAGCTCCCTCCTGTGTGCTTCAGGCATTAAAAGCTAACCTGGTGACAACATGCCATACTCATATGAGTGGTGTTTCTTTGGCTATATTTGTGTTCTCTAGAGAAACCTGGTGACTAAATGCTAATGGATACGTGAGTACAATTGTTACAAAGAAAAGGAGCGGGAAATGTTAAATATCTCAGGTGTGTAACCCACTTCCAAGTGGTGCACGCTGGCACCAAGCCCTGGAGACTCCACCTGATGGAAATTCCCACTTAAGGAGTGCTACTCTAAGGTGTAGAACAAGGTGCATTTCTTTTATAGGTCAGGTCACTCGTTGTTATTAGCTTGACAAAAATTTGTATCTCCTAAAGAAAGCTCATTTCTGAGAGTTGTGTCCCAGTAAGGGTGAGCAGCTGGTGTGGAAAAGCACCAGACTGGGAAACAGATTTCAGATTCTACATTTACTACTAATTTGGTCACTTCTGTGACCTGTGGTGACATTTCTGTGCTGTAGTTTCTTTTTATACTGTATTAATGTTTCTCTGGCAAATCCACTGTATGAGTTGAAGCTGTTGTAATCTAGAATGATTGGGTTGTTAGGAGCATGGAGCATGAGGAAGAAGCTGCTCATAGTAAGAGAGGTGAAATAGAATACAGCTTCTCATAGGAAACTGTGCTACTGTGGGAGAACTGCTTCAGTTAATTGTATTTCCAGGTTAGCAGCAATAATTGCTATCAACATTACGCCCTTTGCATGTAATTACCTCTTTATTTAAAGCTGGTTTTCTAAAGCTTTTCCTCTTCCACAAGTTTATGATTCAGGCACCTAATGACCCCCCAAGAGAAAGCACACCATGCACAGATTGGCCCCATTAGTGCAAATTGCATAATAAGATAATACTATAGACTTCTACACATTAATTTTCCAATTATTATTTTTTGCCTTTCTTACAGATTGCAAGCAGAAATTGATAGCATTAGGCAGTGTATGGGAGCACACTAATCTGATTTGTCTCTCCCCGAAGATTACAAGCTATACGCCGTCTGGCCTGCTTGAACACAATTAAGAGATTATATTATATTTTTGCAACACATTAACTTAAAATACATTTTTTAGCCTATCAGTATTCACATATAACATTTTCAAAAGGAATCCAGTATTTTTATGTATATATTTTTAAGAAAAGCAAATTATTTCAGGTAATCAAAAGATTTTTCAATATCAACAAGATTTGAAAAATGGAGCAGGTATATTGAAATCATGGGGATTAAAGGCACTCCACCTGATTGCATTTATGTAACATATGCATGGATTCCTGATTTAGCCCCCTTTCTCTATTTCTTTGACTTTGGACTTTTTTTTTTCTTCTCTCTTACAAAACAGAGAAGTACTTGGATTTTAGCTAGTTAAGAGAGTGTAATTTTCAGAAACACTCAAGCCAGCCTTCTTTTATCTGAAACATTCAGTTAGTGCCTTTGATTTTTTACTGTATAGGAGGTTGACTGACTAAAACTAAACACTTTGAATATCAAGGGCATTTGCACATAAGAATGGGATTGCAATGAAGAAAAAAAAATCCTACTTTTGTGTCTGAATCCATCTTCAACAAGGACAGGGAATTTTTTGTCTTGTCTTATAAAACTGTAGAGTATCAAGTATAAGTGTTTGTCACAGGAAACAGACGTTCCTTTGAAGAACTAAAAAAGACACAAAAAAACCCCAGAACAGATCAGAATAAGCCCTGCTGCCCATGGTATTAATAGCAACAGAGCTCAAGGAGACATGAAGATCTGGAATATTTCAATGAGAAGCCCTCAGGTCAGAGTTTTTAGCAAAACTTGTGCAAGGTCATGCTGGTTTGAATGCTGCAGTTATTTTCTCATCTTTACAAGCAGCCAGTTTTCATCTGTAGGATGGGTTTGAAAGTGGTTTGTTGGGATTTTTGGGGGAGGTTTGTTTGGGTATTTTTCCTTCTCCTGTAGTGTAAATCCTGACAGCACAGGTGAGAGGACAGAACAATCAAGGACTAAAAATCTGGAGGAAATATAATCATGTGTGAGGCTTTCTCTTCAACGTGAGGTTACAAACTTAAATTATGAGATTATGCTATTACCTACTTTTTTACAGAATAAAATCTAAAATTGATGTGGAATGTGTGGAGCATATTTGCCTGAGATCACTGACATTGAAATCTGATTTTGGGAAGAGGCTGAATTTGATATAGCTGCCTTCACTGTGTGAAAGCCACATATCTTAAGTCTCCAAGGTAAAGCCGAAAGTAATAGAGTACTGATAAAGTGATAGAGCACTGTTAAGTCATGACTCAACCCAGCTTTTATTGATGCAATCTGATGGTTTTGGTAAGTATGTAATAAAGGCAAAGTCATGTATTTAAGCATATTCCTTGCACGTTTTTCAATTTTCTTACAGCTGCATTGCCCCATTTCAGTTATAAGCCTTTTCTTATTAACGCCATTTGTTATTAGGGTGAAGAAGAAACAATATTATGAGAAAAAATAACATGTTAAAATGACTTTAGCCTTGCATATTGATCAAAGCTATCTAAATGCCAATAAGGTGGGACTTCTCCAATCTTCTAACAGCTAATCCAGTTTAGCAGTGGTTATTCCTAGACAGAAAAGAAACAATTAGAATTATTATTATTTTCCATGAACTGAATTATTGATTTTTTTTTCCAAGTACATCGTTAGGACAGGGGGAAGAGGTCTGAGGGTGGGAGACTTCTAATTTCTCAGTGTTTGCAAATTCTTCAATATATTCCTATAGTTCATTATATCCTTAAGGAAATAAGAGGAATTTGTACTCAATGGGGAAAAAAACCTGTACATATAAAGTCGAAATTCTTTAAATTGGTCCTTGTTAAATGCAATGTATATAAATACAGATATATCTATATAGACTAACATGAGGTAGCGTTTTTGATTCTTCCAAAGCATCAGTTCCCTATTTAAAGTACTAGGTGAATGATACATGTACAAATGCAGAAATCTTGGGTGTAGTTATTCAAGTTAATGTACAGAAAATCAATGGAAGAGGTGGAATGTCTGTCTTCAAAAGCTCCATTATAAAGTAGAGCCTTAGAGTATCTAAATCAAGAGTGATCTCTGCATGTAAGTGACTAAGAAGTTCCTTTGTGTTCCCACAGAAACACTTACTTGCTGTTTAAACTATTGAGCAGTCAAAGTGAACTGCCAAGATAGTTTTATTATTTGCTGCTCTTGCTAGGTGTAGTTAAAAGCATAAAAGGTTCACTGTTGGGTAGTAACAACACCAATCTACTTCAACAGAGACAGAAAGCATATAACACATTACTTACTTTAGTAAGAAAGATAAATTACATGAGTGAGAATTTTCCAGGAGTTTTCATTTCACAGTCATTGGACATAAGTGAAAGGAAAGTTAAGAGTGTGATCCTTTCCCCTTGAAGTTACTTTTCCCTTTCGCTTAAAAATAAAATAAAATGGTTTCTCTGGTTCTGCTTGTATCAATCTGTAGAGATCCTTCAGCCATTACACAGGGAAATGAGTAAAGGACTCTGTGAGTCCCAGCCGGAGCACCAGGAGGATGTTTCTTTCTGAGCACCCACCTGTCTTCCTAGTTCAGCAACTCCCAGAGCAGAGTGGTGCATTGCACATCCTTGAGTTCCCCAGGGCTGTTACTGACAGTAAACCTAGTCTTGTTTTACTGTCACAGCCCAGTGGCTGCAGAGTGAGAGCACAGGATAAAAAAACAGCAAGAGTGATCAGCGTAACACCAATTAAATCTTCTCTGATGGGAGATAGGGCAGTAATGGAAAGTGGAGATTCCAGCTTATGCCACAATTCTTTATTCAGTGTGCCTTTTGTCAGACAGAGCTAGAGCAATTCAGTTTTTAGAACTGAAACACCCTTTAAGGTCTCTTAAGTAATGTTTTGGTCTCTTAAAATTGTTGACTCTTACACATTGCAGAGATTTAAAAGCAGTGCTGCTGTAGGAAGAATTAAAATACCTGATTTTAGAGATGCAGGTTATAATTGATGCTAGGTGTGCACACAGAAATTGAGGCATTTCTTTAATCACCAGCTTGCAGCCACTTTTCAGCAGATAATTAAAGTCACTTGCTGACTGAGAGCTGAGTTAGGGTAACTAAATGCTCTAGGTAAGAAGTGGTTGGAAGGAAATCCACAGTGCACAAACAAAAGCAACCACACAGCATATACCATGCCCTGGAGGCTTTCTTGCCAGTGTAAAAGCAACTTTACAAAAACAAACATGTTTTCAAAATAAATCAGATTTGTTAAAGCTGAATACATTTAATAAAACCACTTCAGAACATATAGTAATTTTTATTGCTTTGGATGGCTTGGTGACATGGACTTTAAAAGCATTCTTTTTTTCTGTTCAGGATTACCAGTAATTGTTTTTATGTCATCTACCCGAAGTTGTAGCATTTAACTTGGAGAACCAGTAATATATAGATTTAATTCACAATTTCCCAAACCACAAGGCTTTATTTTGCTTTCAGTAAAATTAATTGAAAGCAATACCATGCATACACCTTCATTTTATGATGAGAATTTTTATTTTCAAAATTGAATTAAAATTCTTATATGAGAATTACAGTAATGGTCCTCCATATTTCTGTTATTCCAAGGGCAGCCTTGAGGCACAGATGAATTTTTTGAAACACTCTGCTTCAAGGTTTTAAAAATTATTTTCTGTCTCATTATTTATGTAATTGTCAAAGCTCAAAGCTTTAATCTTGATGCTTTATTTGTCCTGCAATGTAGCTACATGTGGATTTACTAAGAGTAGGGTTCATTAAGGCTGGGTTTCTGATATGTATTCCTTTCCTTTCATCACTAATAGGATAGGATTTTAACTCATAAGTATAATGCTGATGGATATAATGAATGGCGTAATCAGTGGCTTCATTTTTTATCAGTGAGGTAGTCCAGTGACTTGATGTTAATGATAATGAAGTTGCTAGTGAACCTAGAGAAAAACATTAACTGCAGTCATTAAAGATAGTAGAATTAAATTTGGATTTTAATTCACAATGTTACTGAATGTAACAACTTGCCAGATGTAGAAAATGCTCTTATTAGACAATATATCCCTTCTAGAATTGTAAACGAAGGGCATGTTTCTAGGGATGTTTTGCATGCATATCAAAGCAAATGCCAACTTTCTCCTAAGCAAGTTAAAAAAATACCAGATGAATATAAAGAAAATGGTGATGATTCAGTTCATGGCTTTAGTTAATTTTTTAAATTTCTGCTGCTGGGAACACTTAAAAAATTAGTCATCTGTATTTCAGGAGGTGTTCAAATATCTTTAGGTAAGTAAGTGTCCTCATTGCTACTTTAGGCATGCAAAAGGTAAATAGTGTAATTTAAGAAAATCTTAATTCAACTTGAAAAATATGACAGAACTGAGTTTTCTTGATTCTGCCTCTGTGGCTGGGAAGGTGCTCTTGGCAACCCTCCCAGATGGGACATTCCCATTGTATCCGGTGAGGAAGCCGCTCTCCCTCCCTGTTTATCCTCCCTGCCGTTGTGACCTTGTTCTCTAACCAGGGGATGACCTCGGGGTGCCTCCCCTGCCCGCTGCCCTGTGCTGTGGGCACAGCCCTGTGTCCCTGTGGCCGCTGGCGGGGCGTACAGGAAGCTCTGCAGCCTCTCAGAGGGGACATGAAGGATGCAAATAAATGGCATTTAGGCTGCGTGCAGAAATAGGAAAATCAGCATTTCAGTGCTCCCACGGTACTGCTCGGGTTGCATTAGGATTTTGGAATGAGTCAGAGATTTCTGTGGCAGCCCTGGTCGCTGAGAAAGCAGCGCTTCCCCAGTCTGAGCGAAACAAGGATCTAAATACCAATGGAGGCTTGGAAATGCAACATAAATTATGGCCAAAATGTTTGTTACCGCATATTCACTTTACACTTCAGAACAGGTGTTAGCCACAGTCTTCTGGCAAAATTTTATCTTTGCTAATTAAATTCTGCCCTGCTAAATCCCCCCTATAATTTTAATTAGATTTTGTATTCCTCAATGGATGCCATAAATTGTTGTGTGAGGCTATTCTGTGCTATTAAATGGCTGCATTTGATTGGTAGCTGGCATACTCCTTAACGCCTTATACATATAATGATAATTTGGGAAGCGATTAAAATGTATTCATTTTAGTAGCTAAAATCCATGAAATCTTCATCAGACAAAACTCCTTGGTTTCCCATAGTTTTCTCAAGTGATTTTATTTGGCTAAAAACTGTGTTAGAGAACTGTCTCTGGGGAATGTACAGGTAGAATTGTAAAGTGTTTCTTTCTTTCTGAAAAAAAAAAAAAGTTCCCACTTCTGTCCATGCTGGGAACTAATTTAAAAAGAAAGTACTGCAGTACAGACTGCAAAAGAAACTAAGCTGAAAGATTTTTCTCATGAGACAGAAGTCTGGTACTAAAATCTGTTTTTCTCTATGCTTTAGACAAGTTAGCTCTTTGTAAGATTATGGATTAATTTGCACATATCATAAATATATAGTTTAAGTAAATTCAGGTAAAAATAGGGCCATAAACCCTTCTAGTCTACCAATGTTGAAGTAAATGCAGACAGGTTGAAAGCAAAATTGTTCCCCTTGGATTTTCATAGTGTGCTTCTGATTAATTTTCCTTTTTAAGAAGGGCCTTTCTATGTTGCAATAGTTTTTTGTCTTATCCAAATTTTACTTGATTTTTACATTCCTGTAATTTCAGTTCAGAAACACATCTAGCCTTTCCAAACTAGAATGATTTTTCCCCTGATCATACCGTTTTTCATATGAATGAGTTTCTGATGGTAAAAATAGCTGAAAATAAGCACCTAGGATTAGCCCAACATTTTTTCTGATCACCTTTCTGTGTGAAAAACATTTGTTGGTATATATTGGTGTTACACCTAAATGGGTGTAAATTTATTGATATTTATTGGTGTTACACCTAAATGGGTGTACATTTATTGGAATTTATTGATAATTAACCCCACCCAAGCAACTCCCCCTATCGTTTCCTTTCATCGGACCAAAATTCTCTCTGAGGTTTCTGAGTTATAAATCATTCTGAAATACTGACATATGATAACTCTGCAGAGCACAGATGATGAAAGTGCAGCTTCTGGTATTTCTGCTCACTTGAAAGATTATTCTCAACAAAGTCAAGGAAAATTCGTTTTTATAGGAAGTGTCACTGCTGGTCATGCAGCTCTAATGTAAATCCATGGGAATGTTGCAATTATCATGTATAACAATTATTCATTTGATAATGGCTTCCTGTTTTTCTTTTTTCCTAATATTCATTGCTATTTATATGGGATCTTTCTCGGTACACTTGATATTAAGGTTATGTAACGAATTACTGTAGTTAGTTGCTTGTTTATATTTGGGGCTTTTTGTATTAGGCAGTGTAACTGTGCTACATAAAATGGTTGTACATTTTAAAATCTGGACATTCAGAAGGAAATATGGCATATTTTTAAATATGTTTTCAGAAAAATGTTTTAATGTATTCTGCTGTTTTAACTGGATTGCTTGCTAGTTTGCTAGTATCCTCTTTATCTCTTGGTATTATATTAGTTCCATATCTTCAGCTGTCAACCTTCTCCCAAGGGCAGTGATCCTACAGAAAATGTTAACAATATCAAACTATTTTCTATATTCAATGGTGCATCAAATAGCTGTAATGAACAGGTCATGAATACATTTGGGTTAGGGACGAGGACAAAAGTGCAGCACAAATTTTTTTTTTTTTTTTTAATTGTCATTAAGCTGGCAGGCTACCTTCTATGTGTTCAATTTCACCCAAAATCAAAACAAACAAAACCTCGGAAATGAACTTAGCATTTAATATTAGGTCTTTTAAGTGCTCTGTAGATAGTGGTGTATTTTGTAATCTGATATTAGAAGGCATTTTATTGGTGATCTCAGCCATGTGTATAGTAAACTGCACGGAGAGTTTAGGGTGTGCTTGAGGAGGTGTAGAGGTTGTTTAAACCACCACAACAGAATGTGGTGCATCCTCTCAGAGAGTTGCCCCTCGTCACCCTCCTGTTGCTGGGTTTCTGGTTTTCACCATGGTGACCACAGGAATATGGGCCCTTTGCCAGGGATGACCCGTTATTTATGGTCACATGCATTTATCTTTATGGTACTCATGAATACTTATTGTTACTGGTGGCCAGGCAGTTCCATCCAAATGAAGAGCATAATGGACCTCCAGGGAGAGCTGCTCCAGTTCATCCCTTTCACGTTTGTCCTTGGCATGTATCCGTACAGACAATTTTTAAACAGCACTGCATTATTATGAGTGTGTAGACCTGGATAATTTTTGGTTTCCTTGAAGAAAGTGTCCTATGTTTTCCCCATTGACTTGGCAACTCTTTGTTTCAATAGTTCTTGATACCTTAAAAAGCAAGAATCAGACTCTGTCTTTCTGCATCTATGCTTGGTACAGGGAAGATAATGAAAGTATTTTTTAGCTTCACCACTCTACACAAAAACTGGATGTTACTACAGATCTTGTGCTCAGGAAAACATCAGGTTTGCATACCTTCCATTTGTCTGAGAGCTCCATGAGATGTTCTAAGTCAGAGTGGCAGTTGTTAAAAGCCATTTGGGACAGGTCAGTTTTTCAGTGTTCGCACTTCTAACTTGTGACACAACGACATGATAAAACTCATATGAGAGAGGTCACTAGCTTCAACTAAGTGCCTTCCAAAGATGTTTTGTTTTGCATTTATTTTTGCCACACAAGAAACCTTTCGATTTAAGCTTTGGACAAATAGTTACTTCATGGTATAATAGTAATAAAATATTGCCTTATAAATACTACAGCATGCATGTACTTGTAACAGAAACAGAGAACAGAGGGTAATTAATGATGAGAAGTTGGGAGCACCACAGATAGGACAGTGGTTTGATAACCATGTTTACAAGGTGGCCTCATGGATATGTTCCTGAGCCATTACAGCTTCCTGGACACCAAGGATGCTGCAGAGCAGAGGAGGAATCCAATTTTCATATTTATGGTAGCAGAGCTCTCTGTACTTCAGTTTCTTGCTTCTGCACTGAAGCAATGTGTTCCCTACAAGTAGCAGCTTTTCTGATTCATAAAGCTCACAGGCACATACAAGATAACACTTCCAAAGCTAAGACAAAGTTAGGAATATAAATGTAGATAATGGCATGTGTGATGCACATAAGCCCTGGGTTGAAAGGATAAGCTAGGAATGAATGTCACTGTGAAAAGGAAAAGGCAGTTTAAATACAGAACAGACAGGCAGGGACTTCAGGGCACTGGGTCAAGTGGTTGATAGGGCAGCCCAGAGGAGGCACCGAGGCTGGTGAGGGGCTTGGAGCACAAGCCCTGTGAGGAACAGCTGAGGGAGCTGGGGTTGTTTAGCCTGGAGAAAAGGAGACTCAGAGGTGACCTTATCACTCTCTACAACTCCCTGAAAGGTGGCTGTGATCAGGTGGGGCTTGGTCTCTTTCTCCAGGCAGCACTGACAGAATGAGAAGACACAGTCATAAGCTGTGCCAAGGGAAATATGGGCTGGATATTAGGAAAAAGTTCAGGAAGAGTGATAAAGTACTGGAATAGTCTGCCGAGGGAGGTGGTGGAGTCACCAACCCTGGATGTGTTTAAAGAAAGACTGGATGTGGCACTCAGTGCTGTGGTTTAGTTAAGGTGTTACAGCTGGATTGATTGGACTCGATGACCTTGGAGGTCTCTTCCAACCTGGTGATTCTGTGACACTGGTGTGGAATACTGTAGCTTTATCTGAAAATAGTTATATTGGTGTTTTGGATTTGTTTGGGTTTTTTGTAGCTTGGAGGAGAATTTGACTCGTAACTCCTTCAAGAATGATTCAGTGCTGTTGTATCAGGAAAATATAGTGATTCTGAAGTACTAATTATAACATATTCCATTGCTGAGTAGTTTATTATACATTATTGTATTATTCATGTGTTTTTCTCTTCATTTTTTCTGAAGAAGGATATTTATTTCAAATGCACGAGAGAGGTGCAGTCCGCATGGGGCTCTCAGAAAAAGTTGTAGTTCTTTAACTGTTGTATTTGAGGCTGATTTCCTTTTATGTATGTTAAAATATTGTACTGGATCCTTCTTAATGAACATTTAATGCAGATATCCTGCTTTTCCAGCCCAAGAGGCAACCTTATGTAATACATATTTGCATATTGACACAGTTACAATACTAGAGCTAGAGGAAAACAGAATAAAAGTCAACAGCGTGTTAAAATCTGCTTGCAGGGAAAAGTACCTTTAAGGGTTGGCATTATCTTGTCTTAGTCACATCTACTTCATGAAATAGGCATAGCCTCGAGCAATGCCTGGAGTTACAGCTCAAAAGAAAAGTGAATGTTAGAAAAGTTGTAGCCAATTTTATGAACTTATAAAGTTCTGAAATGTGGTAATGAAACCTGTTATGGTACCTAGTATGGTACATCAATGCAGATCAGAGGAGAATACCAGATACCGATTAAAACAATATATTACCTATAGGGCAGGATTTTACGTGGCTTTGTGGTACAGAAAAGCCAAAGCTTTAAACTGGACTAGGGCAAGTGAACTTTTCTACTGACAAAAATGTGGGATGAGGTTTCATCTGCCATAGATTCACAGAAATAACTGCTTAACGCTGTGTTTGAGGCTCTCAGGGTTAGTCTCCTGTGCCAGATGAATGCAGAGAGCTGAAGAGGCTTTCATTCTCCTTTGGCCTTGTCCCCATCTCCTGTTAAAGTACTTCCAATTCCTGCTACCTTGTGCATACCCATCCACAACCATTAGCATCTTGTTACCCACCAAATAACTCTTCTCTGTATACCATTTCTAAAAGCTGGAGGCATGGGTGTCAAAAGAATTTATTCTGGCCTCTTTCAGCATCCCAGGAAAGTAGTTGGGATACTGCCAACAAACCTGTGCTGTCTTTTCTGATAGAGGTGTCGCAACAGAATTTCCTGCAGGAAAGTCCTCGGAGCCTTGAGGCAAACAGCTCCCACTAAAATATTTTGAGGAGGCAGCGATGTGGTTTCTGATACCAACCAAGCTGTGTGAAGGACATCTGGAAATGTTACAAGACTATTGCAATTTTTAGAAAATAATGATGTAGTTCTAACAATATCATGGTCTATAATTAAAGTTCCTAGGAACTTCATTCACATGGTACTGTATAAATAGTTCTCCACATCAAAGGTACATGTAATTATCCTTGAAAAACTTGTAGATGACAGAAGACTTATCCAGATAGGAAAGAAAAAGTTCCCAAATCTATACATGACTTTAGAAGGAGCATTAATTATAGCTTGCTCATTACTAAAAGAAAATTAATTTCTGCAGGTTCAGTTAAGTGTCCAAACCCAACTGGTATTCTACATGTGTAAAAACTTGTGAGGGTTTTTACATTCTAAAGATGTTTCACTCTGGGCAATAACAGGTTTTAGCATGTTCCTGCTGGACAGTCTATGAGACCAATGTTTCTAAACCTTCATAACCAGATCTTTACCTAAAAGTAGAAGTGTTTTAGATACTGTGATGTCCTTTAGGCAAAGATGGAATAATATTTCAGAATATTACCTCACACTGCATTGCAAGCTAGCACAGCATAGTGAATAAATATTTTTCTAAATTGAAAAAATGGCACAAACACGAACAGAAGGGCTTTCTTCTACAAATTGCATTTTTTCTCCTTGCAGCTTTGTATTTTTAATACAGCTATGGAATAATTAAGCAGAGTGGAGTATTAATGCAATTTTATAAATAAGGTTAAGGTTGCCAGATGTTGTTCATTTTTCTTCTCTTTTTTTTTTTAAACGTACATCAGCATTCAAAATGTAGGCTGATAGTGGGTTGCAGGAAGCTTAGAACATTTGGTCTTACATATCTAAGGTATTAAAAATTGAGCTTGTGGAGATGATGCCTTGCTGATTCATTTGTTTGGATATACCCCTCATTTCTATTTCCAGTTTCAAAAAGACCAATTCTTAAATCAGACAAAAGAGCAAACAGCATACACTGTCTTTTCATCAAGTCTTCTTTGAAATATGTAAATTGTGAGATTTGTTTGTCTAATAGAGAAAAATATTCAATGGCCTTCATAATTTCCAGATCACATAAAAATTGTTTTGGATGACAATTTTCCTATGCATAAATTAGTTAATGTAGTCAGATGAGATAAAAGTATAGGAATCCGCTGAAATCATGAAGATGAAATACAGGCTGCAGTGATGAAATTCATGGGTGCAAATAAAAGTGTTTGGTTTCCCTACATGAGCCTTGTCCTTACTGAAGGGAGAGAGGAGAAAATAATTTGTCATTTACACCCCCTCAGTATGGATGTACATTTTACTATAAAAGTTCTGTTCCTGAAATATGGCCTTTCAAATGTAGAAGACAGTTGCTAATAATTATTTTTAAAGAGTAGAAACAGTGTTTAGTTTTACACAAAGAGTTTAGGGTTAAGATATTTCCATCAATCTTCAAAAATACATTTTCAGAATACAGTTGAAAAATTTAGTGCATATATATATATATATATGTATGCATTAAACAAAAATTATTTCCTCGGCACCCAAGTTGGCTATTTAATACTATGCCAAAAGAACACAATAGTTCCTATTTGAATCATTACTTATACACGTCCCTCATTTAAAAACACAGAAGAGTTTTCATATTTGATTGTGGGGTTGATGAGATTACCTATGCAGATTTATGGACTTTATAAAATGACCCAGTTAATATATGAGAGGCATCATTCATTTACTGAATTGTTCAGCTGAACATTTTTAGCCAGGTTTATTAAAGTGTGTGCACTTCACTGTCATGCTCTTCAAACTGAAGGGTTTGGGTACTGCAGGAGGTTCAAGCAGACCTTGAGTAGTCTCTTGGCATTCCAAGTTCTCTCTTCCACGTAGATCTCCCAGTTCAGCTTTCTGGATGTGCTTTGTCTCTGATTGAGATTAAATATCGTGAACTAGGGTAAACAACATTTGTTCTCCCGTAAACAATTTTTGATGCCAGTGTGATATTGAAGGTGTTTTTTAAATTATTTTTTTGTTTAACTTTGACTTGCTTTCTTTGATTTAAATGTGGAAGAAAATAGATGTGAATTATGTAGTAAAATCTTAAGTCTTTAAACATAGGAAATAATATATATTTTCACTTTGCTGATCATTCTGGAAAAAAAAATCTCATTGCCTGCTTATACCTGCTGGCACTTGTCTTTTCTCAGTGGTTATTTTCACTTGAGTTCTGTTCATTTTGTGATTTAATGGCATTGAAATAGATCACTTAAGTATTCATGCATTCATTTTTATCCTTTTTGCATCAGTTCACATTTAAATAGAAATTTATTTCTGTCTAAATATTGCTTTCCTCAGCAATGATTGGTATCATCTTCGTGGTTACATGAAGAGGATTTCTATTTCCTATTGCATCTTTGAAGATCTACCATTATGAGAAGTGAAAGTAAATTTCTTTGTTCTTCTCTGTCACTGACAATAAAATCATTCATTATATTTGGGTTCTTAATATTGAGTTATTCATTATATTTGGGTTCTTAATATTGAGTTTTGCAGTTTTCGACCATATTCTACTTTTAATTGCAAGTGAAATTAAACTTCCCACCATATTTTATGTCTTGGACAGATTTGTCATGTCTCTCGTAGTTACTTTCGTGTTCCAGAACTCCTTTTTTTTCTGTGGTATGTGTAATAGGGAAATAATTACTGCAGAAGTCTAATGTATACTAATCAGGCTTTTAAATTTGAAAGATTAAGGGTTTTTTCTTTGTCATTTTAGTAGCAGTGGAAGTGAGAAATATGTTTAGCTCTAACTTTATATTGACAACTGTTGCCACCTCACATATTTGCTTAATGTCATCCATGCTACACTGAAACAGCCTTCAAGGTGATCCAGACTTAATCAATGTGCTGACATAATGCTGTCAACCTTATCCTCAGAAAAAGTCATCTGCTAAATGAAGTAAGTGGGTTAGGGAATATCCACTGTGGCAGAAATAGGGGATCGGATGTTTCTGTATTCTGTATAAAACATGCACGGTTATCTAATGCTATTTGTTTGCCTACAGAAATCAGATACGTAATTTCCACAGTGATGGAAATCCCTGGACTTTTCCCATTTAAATAAATAAAGCTGAGCCAGATGTGTTGTACTTTATTGTGTCCTGGGATATATTTAATGCATAAACATAGCGCTTGTTCTGCAGGACAAAAGGATGATGGAAGTCAGAAGAAAAAAGATGAAGAGCATTCTTGAGTGCAGGATGTGGAAAAGATCTGTGCTCCAGCCTACCCAGAGAGTGTCCAGTTGTCCCTGGAGTCCAGAAGGAACTTGGTTCTGGTGCCCTGCACCCTCTCTGTGCCAGTCAGCCACCATTACCTTCCTTTCACCACGCACATTCTGCTCCACGCGCTCTTGTCTCTGCTGGGGGGGGAGGTCTTAGGCTTGCAGGATCTCCACAGTGTTGAATCCAACAACGTTTTAGATCATTCATACTGGTGGGAGTAACTGAACTTACTCAGGAAGCAGAAAGATTGCAACAAATTGCTGTGTTCCAGGAGATAAAATGTTTTTGAATATCATTGCCTGGATACAGTTTTCCCTGTCTGTTTCTGATCTCTCTTTCTTTTCCTAGAAATATTATAGCAGTGGAAATATATTTCTGAAAGCACTGCGCAGGAGGTGCTCTAAAGTTTGAATGATTTTCAGTGAAATCATTAGGGGAAAAAAAAATTAATGAGTTCCACCAGGATATCTATTCTGTAAGTTACCAGGCTTCCTGTAAGCAAGAACCAGCCTGAAGTACCTACATGAAAATTAAACTTGGTTCTGCTAACATGAAAATCCTACTCTAAGGCCTGGAATCAATTTTGTCATTTCACTGGTTCTCCAGAAGACATTTTCATTTTTAAAATTGCTGTATATAGTAATTACAGCATCGTGTTTCTGTCTCTTTCTTTAACCCACCCTACTCGCCCCAGTAAGGAACCATTTATACAACTTGAAGAGGATTGTTTTTTGAGAATATTGCCAATTCAATCTAAAAATAATTGGATTTTACTGCAGTCAGAAAATTGTACATCCTCTTTGTATCCAAATCCTCAGAGCCTTAGGGGGAAAGCCTTTGAAGTGAAATGTAAGAAGAATTTTAATGTTTTATACAGAAAGACAAAATTTAGAGGGGATGGGAAAGAGGAGAAAGAAAACAAGTATGATGGGCTTTTTTCCAATTGCTCTGGCACACAAACTCTGTTTGTCCTACTCACCCTTGTATCACCCCACTGGTTTCAGCACCTCATGTCTTGTGTTCTCAGCTTTAAAGATCTCTGCACATTAGAAGAAACACTTCTAACTTTCTCTTTCTGGCTATGTTTTTGAATGAATAAGTGACTTGAATAAGTGAAGGCTGAAGTGATGCAGTGAAACAAGAGTGAGAGATCTGAAAAGTTGCAGAATTTCAAAATATGTTTTGCATGTTAGTTAGGATTTTACAAGTATTTTTGCTGTTTGCTCTGTGTAAATGCAAAACTGCTGAAGAAAATCTTGAAACGGGAAAAAGTAGTGGTTCTGTTTGAAAATAAATGAAATGCATAGATATTGCTACTAGAGGTATTCTACAGTCTGTTATACAAACAGGATTAATCGCTTAATATTTCCTTATAGCATTTATCTCATTTTACAGGGCCTGTAGATATCAAGTTCTTCAATTACTCTGACCTGCATTTATATAAACGAATGTGTTATGATTGCTGGATAACAGTATTTTGTATATTTGTAATCAAAACATTCACTTGGGTATAGATATTGTACATGAGTTCTCTCCGTTTTATTTTGGGAAGCTACCATATTGTGAGTGGCTAGGCAAAGAAAATCCATTTGATAGCAGCAGGAGAAATTAAGTAGCTTGTTACTCATTCCCTATCTATAAGGCCATAGGCTTTGCGTATCGAAATGTACATTTTTTGATGTTTTTTCCCTAAAAATGCCAGATGTATAATGCAGCTCTGTTATTCTCTACTAGGTGTATGATGTTCATCTTGTAAATGGTTGCCTTGTAATAGTATTTAAGTCCAGAATTTGCTGTAAATTGAGTTCTCATGTTTTTTATTGGTGAGCAAAGGACAAATACCACAGGTGATCAAAGGGGAGGTGTTCTCCCTGCTTTCACCAAGACTCCGGACCTGCTCAGCAAAAAATTTGGAAGTAGCTGAACTGTGCTTCTTCATAATTCCAAGCTCTCAACACTCAGAATCAGAGATACAGGCTGTAACTAGAGGAACAGTTGTCTGGATAAGCTGTAGCAGCTGGAGGTAGGATTTAGACAGTTGCCAGGAGGATGCTTTTGACTCCTGTGTCTCCTTGTCAGTGCTGAAGTGGTTCACCTTAGCTCACAGGTGATGCAGGGCCTGTATTGCCCAAGCTCGCACAAACTGCTGATGTTTCAGAGCAGAGAGAGATTAGGGCATGGCCTCAGAATCCTCCCTTTGTTTTAGACGCATTTTCACTGTTTTGCATGTTTACATAATCTCAGCCCCCCCC
>WBMY01005018.1:29260-65890 GCA_013397315.1 Donacobius atricapilla | reverse complement strand
ATATTTTTCAACTCTAGCATTTGAATCATATGAATTATTATTCTAGAAAATAAATTTATTTCAATCACTAGACTTGTCAATTCTTTTTTCCAGGAATCACAACTGTGCTCACAATGACAACAATTAACACCCATCTTCGAGAGACTCTTCCCAAAATTCCATATGTGAAAGCCATTGATATGTACCTTATGGGATGTTTTGTCTTCGTTTTCATGGCTCTGCTGGAGTATGCACTGGTCAACTACATCTTCTTTGGCAGGGGACCTCAGCGTCAAAAGAAAGCAGCAGAAAAAGCTGCCAGTGCCAACAATGAGAAGTTGAGAATGGATGTCAACAAGGTAAACTGTGATGGGGATAAATTTTTAGCATTTCCCCGGGAAGGCAGACTCTCACTTCTGTCAGACAGTGCTTTAAAATGTAATTTCTTGTAGAAAATGAGTGGAGTGGATTTATGATGACCTTGTCTTAGCTCTGCAGAGCAGTGTACTTAGCCACCTCAGCAATGAATGCTGCCCTCTAGCCTGGAAATCTGAATGACTTGTCTCTAAAGCATGCAGTCAGTGAAGCTTTACTGAGAGATGTTTTCTTAGTCAGAATGTAGACTTGAATATGTACAATCTGTTTCCAAAGGAATAAATCCAAAATGATGGCTGTATATTCTAGTAAGAGCTGTATGGAACATTGGAACTCAAACCTAAATTTAACCTGCTTTCATAAGTCTTTCAGATGAGCTGGATAAGAAATATTTGCCACAGAAGTGTTTAAAGCTTGACAAGTTTGCATATTTTCAATGTATAATGGGCCAGGATACTATTGACTAAATGAGGAACTTCTCAGAAATAAACCATCAATGTGCTGTGTACTTAATTTTGAATCTAAAGTTGTCCCCTAGGGATGGAGAATTGAGGCAGAAAAGATACTTGCCAAGATACACACTTCTGGGAAAAGTATCCATTATGCTTTATCCATTATCCAAATGGGGCACTTATCATAAAGCACTTGTGATTTATCACTTGGACCATTTGGGGATGAATTTGACACAGTGGCAAATCTGTGCTGAATGCAAAAATATTCTCAGTCTAAAATGTATAAACTTTCACACACATGCAAAATTGGAAAGTTAAATAAGGTTGAATTATCTTTGGAGGTTTGGGGCGGGGGGGTTTGGAGAGGGTGAGGGGGTTGTGGGAATTTTTTTTGTCAGGGGAAGCTCTTTGAGTTGTAATTCATCATGACAGTCCAAGGAGAAAATATCAAAGTCAGAATTAAAAAAAAAAAAAAACTGCATTAGGAAAAACCAAGGGATTATTTGTTAATTGGAAACTTAAGTTTCATACTTAAGCTCTCATAGTGAAATTTCTAATGTTTGTTCAGAGCCTCTACACACATAGTGGGCCTGCAGACAGAAGAACATTTTATTCCAAAAATCCTTCACATGTTGTTAGCACAAAATAGTTTTATAGGTAATAGTTTGTAGTCTTTTAAGAAGGAGAGTTATATCGCCACAGTTCAGATCTCATCCATTCATTGGTTTATTTTTTTCTTTTTGATTGGAGAGAAACATATTTTAATGAATTAAGGCATACTCATAATGATGACTTGGATTTTGATGTTACCATATATAAACTTTTAGCATTGTAAACTTCGTGAAGACACTGTAACATATTTTTATTTCTATTGGTGCTTTTTCAGTAATGAAAAAAATCTGTGAGTTTTTATTTAATTCTTCAAGGTTTTTTCTTTTTTTTTTAAATTAAATTTCCCTTTAAAATGATATAAACTACCCTGTAAGTAATTTTGTAAGAACAGACCTGCATTTACCTGAAGTCTTTCCTCTAACATCAATGGAAATTTAAGATTCATAGATGTCAGAGTGCTACCACTAGCAGCTAAGGTATATTTTTGTACACTTTGCTTCACTTGTGTTTTCAATACACTTGTTAGTGCAATAGATCTTCCAGCTGTGTAAAAGAATATCCAAAGTCCAGTGGCAAATTGCTGATCACAAAGAAGGATTTGAAAGCACTAACTGGTATGCTAATCCAATTCGCTAGGCAGAGTAAATTAATGTCAACAACTGTTGCAAAGATTTACCAGCTTACAGGATTGACACAAGGTATACTGTGGAACACGAGCAACAGCTTTACATGATTGGTATTTCTTTTATACTGGGCCTTTTAGTTAATATACTAGGTCAGCATGATTAACAATCTATGGCAATTCTGCTCTGGCATCCAGCTCCACTCTGATCTGGTAATCAGGCTTCAATCCTTTAAGCAATAGACAGGGAATCAAATAGGAGATGATCAGAGAACTTGTCCTACTGCACAGAGACTGCTCTGGGGAGAAGGAAAGGAGCTGACAGCTCTTCTTGTTGTTTGACCAGCAGCGAGAAAATACATTAATATTTAATGGACCTGAATATTTTATCTATTAAAGGGAGACAAATATTATGTAATTATTTTCATTTATAAGAATCAAAAAGGGACCTGAACTGCTGAAATTAGTTCAGAAACAGTTTTTCATAAAAACCAACATATTTTAGAAAAGGGATCATACAAAACGTTTCATCTTTAACTCGACTCAAGTAGTGAAGGTCTGATTTTACAAGGAATGAGTTCTTTTGTGATGTTACAAGATTCCTCTTGAATCACTATGTGCAATATTACAAATTCATCAGAATCAGATACAAGAGAAGATTGATGCCATGAGGAATAAACCTCACAACATGAGAATGAAAACTTCTACACAAAACAACTTCTGTTACTGCATTCAGCATTGACACAGGTGGATTAAAACAGGTGGATAAATCATGATTGAAACTGCTATTGGTAGCACAGCATCTTTGCTTGTACCTTTTAGACAAGAAAATCTGTAAGGGCTTTCTTTCAATTCCAAGACTCTTGTTTGGCAATAATCTCATACAATTTTCAATCAGCAGAAGGTGGTGAGAGGAAAAGTGCTGATCAGTCCTCTCGTCCACAACTGCTTGCAAAAGCAAAGGAGAAGTTAATTCATGCTCCCTTTATGCTGTTGAATTCTCTTTCATGGACAGATTCCAGGGTGGACACAGGCACTGGTAATCTCTCTGGTTTTGCTTGGGGTTACTCAGAAGATATGAGAGAGTCTACAACAGTGTGCAACAGAAGCTTTTTTCCATGACTGTCGGATCTACTGAATCCATTGCAATCTCTTGGAGATTTGGTGACTTAGGTGTCCTGTTTTTTCCATTTGAGTGAACTCCATCAGGCTGGCTGCAGAGCTTCCCCAGGGCTATTCCAGATGAAACTGAGGCCAAATCTTTATTTAAATTTCATTCATATTCATATCATATGCAAAATATGGTAGTTTAGGGTTTGTTATGTTGGGGTTTTTTTTTTAAATCATGGACTAGTTTGAGTCGGAAAGGACCTGTAAAGGTCACCTACTCCAAACTCATTTTAATGAGGTCATCTTCAGCTCAATCAGGTTGCTCAGGGTACCATCCAATGTGACCTTGGATCCCTATTTCCAGGGATGGGGCATCCACCACCTCTCTGGGCAGCCTCTTCCACTGCTTCATCACTCTCATTTTAAAAAAAAAAATCTTCCATAAAGCTAGTCTGAATCATTACATACAATGTACTTCATTTTCAAAGATTGTTGATCCTGTTTGGGGTAATGGAAATGTAGAGAAGGAACTGGGCAGTTATCTTGATCTGCTTCTTGGATACTGAAACCTGAGTAATAAAATCATGTGGAAATTTAAAGAACATAAAACTCAAGGAAGATTCAGACGCAATTACCAGCAGATACACCACAGACTTGTTAAATCATATTGGACTTGCTTGATTTTCTTTGCAGTGAGTTCAGATAAAAATGGCTGTATCATCATTCCACTCTTGAAACTTCTCAAGCTGCATTTAGCAGTTTGTTCCTTTAGTCTAACTCATCATCTTTTGCCTTGTCAAGACTAGTTGTTCTTTCTGTAAAACAATCATATTGTTGCTTGTAGGTAAATCAACGGCTTTCTTCTTACTCTAGACAACCTTCATTTATTTGAGACAGCATTCACATAACTTCTTCATCTCTTCTAGTTTTTCATCTTATGTCTTGAAAGGCCTTTCTTGCCTTGGTAGTCTCAAGTTTCGTAGTCTGTTCTGACTGGCATAGTGCTGCAAGTGTCCATAAGGACAGGTACCCTGGGGGTGTCCCGTGTCTGCTTGAGGACCTGGCATGTCATAAAGTGTGGCATGTATACTCTAAGCCATTGTTATATCTTTTTATTCTGTGAACTTCTTTATTTTAGATAAGAATGTTGATAGTCATCAATGTCCTTTTGGTCCTTTGCACTTCATGAATCTTCATGCTAATACTGTCTGTGCTTCTTCAAGATGATTAACAGATACATTAAAATACAGGGCCAAATTCCAGCCTCTGGCTTCCCAATATCATTCACCTGTCTTCCTATGGGTAATTGTACGTGCATCTGGGGCATGTTATCTCTTCTGTTTTAAGATATTGTACCAAGGGCTTTACTGAAATCCATGAATCCTATCTTTTCATTCAGCTGCTACATACAAATGGTCTGGAAGGATTTGGTCTAAAAGCCTCTATGACCCTGTTTTTTCTTTTCATTGTAATTTTCTTTTGTTGTTTCCTTTTGGGATAAAAGGGGGCTAAGGAAGGGAAACAAGCTAGTGTCATATAACTCTTCAGGTTTTCTCCCTATGAAGTCTGGCTTTGTCTCCAAGATGATTCACCTAACCCCAATTTCAGTGTAGAGCCTGGTACAACTGCAAATGATTACTTAAGCAGACTCCCAGCCACTTTAATAAGTTTCATTTCTGTTATGAGAGCTCAGATAATGAGTTTTTTGGTGCTCTCTCAGAGCTGATTTATTCCCTTTAACTTTTTTTCCAGAATCCCGGAGCCAAGTTATTTTTGGTTAATTTTGAAATTTACTCTTAATTTGTTGTTTCTAATAATTTTACCTTGGATGTTTCCATCTTGGAACTCTGATAGTGATGGGCTTGCTGATGCTGACCATTGTGAAGAGTCTGATACGTCTTCTAGACATTTGCTGTCTGATAACCTGCCAAGTTCTATATTTTCCATGTGTTTTCCTGTGTTACTGCATTTCCTGTCAACCAGCTGCATGAGCAGCTGGATTCTATTGCTGATTTTTCTACGGTTGCTCATCTGACTCATTTGATGCAAACTGCTATGTACATTAATTGACTACTCTCGAGGTGTAAGTAGGGTTAAAATGCTTTTCAGTATCAATTAAATCTACATTTGTTATTCTGGATAGATCAGAAAACCTCCATTAGAGTGGTAAAACCAAGACTGCCCCCTTAAAGACCATGGTAAATGAAAGGCTGACTCTTCTTCCTCTGTAAAGAATTGCTTCTTGCCATGTGTATGTTTGACAAGAGGTGATTGCCATGGAAAAGCAGCTCTGTGCCATCCCCTTCCACGGCATCAGAGGCTGAAATGTGTCAGGCAGCAGAGGTGATAGTCACTGTGGGTACTGGGAGCACTTCCTACGTGAAGACTCTCACTAAAGGAAGAGCTACAGCTCTGTCTCTTTAAAGAGCTTCTGGTCAGTCTTTTCTTCAACATCACTATAGTTTCCTTACCAGGATATTACCTAGAAACAGGATATGTTACTTCCTTTTTTCAACTCAGATCTCAAACCTTACATTGCCACATAAAGATTTGGTGCACCTTTCTTCCATTTCTAGTCTTTCTAATTCTTACCTGTATGTCATTCAGGCAGTGTTTATGTTATTTCTAAATTACTTATTTTTTTTTCTTTATAGTTAAATCATCTAGGTTTATAAAAGTTAATTATTGCAAATTAACATTCCTTATATAGAATTTCTTAGCTATGTTCTTTTAAATTATTTGATTTGCCATTCCACAGAAGCAGTATAATGTTTTGCATATATGTAAAATATGCGTAAATACATCACTAAATGTGGTTTTAGATTGGATACAGTTGCAGCAATCATTAAAGTCTACATGTTTCCAACTTAGCTTAAAGCACAGAGCGGGCTCCAATGCACAGGCAGTATACCTGAAGTACATGATAACATAAGTCACATAAACAAAGCTACCTTTAATTTTGCAATCATACTCTGTTATTGTGAGCAGTAACACAGCAATTTCCCTCTGGGAAAGAGGGGAAAAATGTCAGCGTATTATGCAATGCTTTGTAAAACTGTTTATACAGATTTATTCAGTCATTTTCTTTAAATAAATGTGAAGTGACATTGCTAGCATGTTTAGATAAGGTTTAGTTTCTGAACACAAACACTTTTTAAAATATACTGGGTGTATTTTTAAAGCAATGAGCAATTCTTTACTCAGACCTCTTTGTATTACATAAGGTATTCAGTCAGCACACCTGAAAGAGTGCAATGCTGCTCATGATGCAAATCATGAACAAGGGAAGCTGTCAGACTAATGGCATTCTTCAACCCAAAATTTGGGTACCAAGAACATGGAATGTCAATATGATAATGAGTTAAAACATATATTAATAGATTTGAATACAATAAAGTGTTCTCAGAAAATTAAGGAAGGAAGCTAAGAAGGTTTAAACAAATACAGGTATCTTTGCAATCCATTGCCCTCCTGGCCCACTGTTGTTATATCTGGATTAGCACAGGTTGCCGAAGGAGGTGAAATGGCAATCCAACAACAAACAGAAGCTTAACCTGCCCTCAGATGCACTTGGTAACTTTCTTCCCCTTCAAGTTGTCTCAGCTGCTGGGTTTTTTCCCTACAGCTTTCTGACCAAGGAAAGGAATCTGACCAAGTTTAGCTGGACAAGTTTAATAGTTTTCCTCAGATCTTTCATTCTAAAGGAACACCATTGCATTATCAGAGATTTGAGAGAAATAAGAGCATTTAATTACCTGTTTCACAAGTGATTACTCCTAATTATTTCAGCTACGCACTGGTAGGCTGAGGATAGACTGGCAGTTGTGTAATCTAGCAGGGAAATGGGGCTCCCACGGCATCCTCCTTCCCCAGATGCCCACTTTCAGATTCCCTGTCTAATGCAGGGGTGCTCTTGGAGCAGGTAGACTGAGAACTTTCTCATCCATTCTGCCAGAAATGTCCTCCGCTACAGCTGCGCTCTTGGAAATGGCACCCTCAGCTCAGGGGCCGGTGTGCTACCTGACTTTTCCCATGACAGCTTCCAAACTTCTTTTCACCACTTTACTAGGGAATAACTGGAAGAGCCTGTGTATTTTTTTTTCTCTGTTTTATCTGTAGATGTCTCTAGCAAAGGAGGGCTGGGTTACATGGTGTGTTAACCTGAGCCAAAGCCAATGCACTGATCTGTACCTGTGGCTTTTTGCAGATTGTGATGGCTTTCGTTGCACTGCAAACAGACAAGGTCACTCTTTCAATTTTCAGGCTGTGGTGTGAAGATGCATTAGCAGGGCTGTAGGCCCGAGATAATAGGCCTTGCTCCAGAGCAGTGCTCCAAAACAATTAGGCTTGGCTAATGCCTGTATTTCCCCACTGATCTACTGCTGGCTTGCTGCTGGCCTTTTCAGTTCATAGCAATATTTGTTCATTTCTATATGAAGAAATCATATAATTCATCTTCAGGGAGAAGAAACTATTGCCAAGGTACCTAAAACCAGTCAGTACCTATTACATGAAATTACACAGAATGGCACTTTATACCCTGTAGACTAGAGGTACCTCTAGTGTAAAACATGAGTGGGCATATATAACATGTTTACAACAAGATGTAAAAGCTTTTGGTAAAAAGAGGATTTTTAAACTGGTTATATGCACAGACTTGGTTAATAAACTGAACAGGATATTAAAACTCTAAGGCAACAGGAAGCTCTTAAAATTTTGGTCTCAAATCCTTACTGCTTTATATTGCTGGAGCTAATGCTGCCACTGTCCAGATGTCAGTGAAAGAATTCATCCTCTTTCTTTCTCTCCAAGGAGAGTTTTCCTTTTGTTTGCAGTACAGGTAAAGATGCACGAGGACTGATTGTTGACCCAGGATCAGAAGGTATTCCTCACTCAGCAACTTATTGAAGGACATGTCATAAAGTAGGCATGGATTATAAAAGCTTAGCCTTTCTCCGAAATTTACATTCATGAATTCTCAAGGAACAACTTGCATATGAAACAGTCAGCAATGCACAGGAAGTTTGGCCAGCCTATTCATGTTTTGTCAAACCAGAGTTTGGATAGGAGTGAAATTTGAGGCAGTTCCAGTTCTAGCTCACAGCACTTTGCAGAGGCAGTCAGAAGGTGATTTTCCACGGTCTGTGCTGGTATTCCACATGACATCTGAATAAAGGTCAAGTCAACTGCATGAGGCTTTTTTTTCTCCAGTTGCATTCCTTTGAATGCCATATTTAATTAATGTAAGACCAGTGCCTGTACACTTGTTTAAAGCACATTCTCCCCTTAGCTTTTGTACTGCATCTACAGCCTGTGACCCTGAGCACAGGGGTGAAAACAATTTTTAGTTTCTAAAAAATCCCTTAGTGCAGCTGAGGTCATTATATCAAGTTGTGAAGAAACAAGACATAAAAAAAGACAAATTATATACGGTGAAGTAGAAGAAAGGTATGTAGCTGCAATCCAGGAGGTATGTCTGGCTAGGGAATTTGGTAAATTGATTTCCTGAAACACATCAACTCTAAAGAGTTTGTCAAGGTTTAATTCAACGGCCAGGAGCTGGCAAATTTCTACCCAAAACATAGGTTGTAACTGCAAGTAGTATGTGCTAGAGAAGGTAACCTAGTTGTGCTCATGAATTTTGAGATCACTGGATTATGTACACTTGGGTGTCAGTAAGTGGCAAAAATATTGTTATAATGTTGTTACAGTGACTGTTTATATGAGAACACATTCGAAGGACTCCATCCATTTAGATGCATTTGGAGGCATCCATTTAGACATGCAGAAATTGAATACTTTTTTCTTTTTTAAAACGTCTTAGGGTTTTTATTTCTTACACATGTGTTAATTTAGTGGAACAGTCAAGCTGGCCTATGAATACCTATGTTTCTTGGTAAATTCACTTAGTTACAAATTCTTTTGGGTTCCACTGCTTTCCCAGAATTCTGCACATGGAGAAAGATAGACACCAGGAGTTAGTTTCATGTAACTTGGGAAAACATTAAGTAGGTAGGTTGGTAGGATTATGCCTAAACTCAAATATGTGAATATAGAGAAAATATATGTCTATATGTGAATATATCTTTTTTACTCTTTAGAAACTAGTTTTAATAATACTTCTGTAATGATAAAAGGTTACACTGGATCATGGAATTCTATGTCTTTTTTTATTCTTATGTCTCTATTCCTCCTATAAGATGTGTTAGAGACTTGAATATACTTTTCTTCCCCATGCAAAAATTTGTCAAGACTTCTCACTGAACTTAGTGCATCTTACAGCTGTGTGCAAAAACCTCTACTTGCCTGTCCTTGCTCATGTTCTCAAAACAAGCTCCATGTTCTGGTAATGTGGTTGTTGGAAACTTAAAACTTGTGGCCTGAAGGATGCAACAGTAACGGTCACAGAGCCTAAATAAATACGATTTTTTTCATGTAATGGGGTTTTTTTTGTCCATTTTCTATCCATGTATTTTATAACTATTCAAAGTATAATATGTTTAACTAACTGAACTTAAGTTTGATTGAAACATACAGACACAAAAAGCCACCACGATGTGAAGAAAACTATAATCCAATTTTTATTTTCAGTAGAATTAATGCATACATAAAAACAATTATAGTACAATACAGTTGTTTTAAGTACACATAATATTGATATATATTTTGCATATACAGCAGAAATTTACTCAGAAACAGATTTTAAATGACTAGCCATATATTGGCAAGAAAGTTTCTTCATTCCTGTCACTCATTTTGAAATGAGTGACAAAATGTTAGACTCTCCCCCAAAAACAGACTATCAGTGTACAAGTAAATCGTGCAGGAACATTTTAATTTAGTCAGCTTTTTTCTTTTTTTCGTTATTTTAAAGCAGAAGAATTTTCATTTTAATATTGTCAGGACTAGTCCTCTGAGCCTTGCAGCATCTATAGCTGTGGAATTATCTCTGTTTCAGGCTTCTAATTCAGCACTGAACATGATCATATGAAATACTTTTCTGGATCTTTTTTAATTTGGACATTTGTTATAAAATGTTAGATATTAATCTTTCTTTTCTCTGCAGCAAAATCTTCTCAGTCATTTTTCCGCAGAAAAATCTGCGGAATTCTCTTTTAGTTTTGTTGTTGATGTTGAATTAGTTGCAGAAAACTCTCCAGAGTTTTATCCTTGGACCTCTTGCGGTCTCTGAACCTGTTTGTCTTTGGGCTGAGACCAAGAATTATGTCTTCCCCAAAACCACAAGCCTAAATCTGTTGACAAGGGAGTGTATCGTGGTCAGATGGATGAAACTGGTAGACTGCCATTCAGTCCACCCACTCTCATGACAAGGATGTGCAATATAGTTCTTTGCACATTATATTTTTGGCTTCAAACAAGACAAATAACATCTTTAGTATATTTTACAGGAGCTATTCTAGAGGAGCAACTTAACCTTATTTTTTCCATCCAGTTCATATTTCAAAACCATAACTATATCCAAAGAGATTTTGCCAGTTGCAGTGATAATTCATGCATTTTTTTATCTTTTATGACACTTTCTTACATAACCAATTTTGCTCTGTTTCTGTAGTAGATTTTTGGTGCTAGATATATCTGCTAATTTGTATTTTTTGAGACCTCATAATGGGAGACTTATAACTGTCATGAAGGCTTGATGAAAATTTGATTTTATTAATCACACATGGAAGTGAGCAGCTCTTATGATACAGGTTCTTACTGATGTATTCTTCATTTATATTATCTTCAAAAAATTAATTATATATTTGTAAATGGGCGGATATTTTAAAAAAGAAATAACAAATAACTTCATCAGAGCAGAGTTACTAAGAATCTGGATTGCCTAACACCTTTTCTTGTAAAACAGTAGGATTTAAGCTGTTGTTAATTGCTACCCCAGAAGTCTTCTGTTCCAGATCCCCTGCCTTTGCTTCCTCCTAAATGTCTCAGTAGTAAAAAAATTGTTGCTGAAAATTGTATTTGAGAAGACATTGACACAAACTTCAAGCTTATTGGACTCTGTGCAGCGGTTTAAACAAGTTCATATTTCATGGGTTTTATTCAAATCCATCAAATCAAAGATGCTTTACACTCTCACATTTTATCTTGGCACTCATTCTGCAGTGCCCTATGTAAAGAATCCCATGTTTAATTAATGCACACCAACAGGAAGTTATGTTTTCGACCATTTCTCCAGAATCCTTCAATACTTGCAACTAAGTTATTGATGTGTTACTAAAGATCATGATCAAGAAGTCACATATATCAGAAGGCAAAAATGGATGTCTAGAAATTGATTTACAAGTATTTAGAGCAATGTTAAAGCTCCATGTTCAGGTCTTGTATTTTCTCCTCACCATCTTTTTTTTTTTTTAACTCTTACAGATTTCTTGGGGGGGGAGGGTGTGCTTAGATTTTTAGTCTTTAAAAGGTCAAGAACCTGAAGAAAATCCTTCTGTAATTTTCAGAGTTTCTCTGGATTTTCTGACCTGAAACCAAGTGAAGAAACCTGAAATTACAGGTCTACCCAATTTTACTGTCCTCTAACTGCACTCTCTACAGCCTGACCCGAATCTCAGGTGTATAGCAATGCATGCTAGCCTGCTTTCATTAACAGTTACTGCAATATTGGCAGTAAATTGAGTTTTGTACAGACAACAGAAATGCAGCATTTGTGGCATTGTTAAAGGCATTGTTTCACACATGGATATTTTGAAATATTAGGCATTTGTGTTTTATAAATTTCTATAGCTTTATCTCAGCAGACTGGCTTATCATGTAAAAAATACTGGTGTAGCTTTAGGCAGGTGCCCTTTGAAAATCATTAATTGATTTTTCATCCAGATTGAACCCATCAGCAGCTTACACAGAGCTATCTACCTCCCACACATTGCCTGTGTAGTCAGGGCTATGCCCAGAGCTCAGAGTGGTTCCCGCACAATAAGTCAAATCTTGCTGATGAGGAGGATCCCTATTACACGTAAAGTGCATGTCGAACTTCCACCTGATCTTGCTAGAGCTCCTGTGATTAGTCAGGAATGGAATGTTACTGGTTTTCCAAGCAGACCTCAGCTTTTAAGAGGTGGGAAACTATGCTATAGATAGTAAGATCTTTAGCTATAACAAATTATATATCTAGACATGCCATGTAAGTCTTCATTGAGAAAGGAATCTTTATTTCTGTCTTAATTTCTTAGGAATGTCACTTCACAGGAGATATAACTGCTAAATTTCAGGTTTCAATCTTTGTAATGGATTGGGTACTTCCAGTTTGGACTTCATGGTTTAGCTCATCAGATTTTGTTTTTGTCTAATGGCAGCTCTACTTAACAAAAAGATTTTTCTTTTCAATTTACAACTGTTTTGTTTCAAAGGGTTTTTCTATCAGGAATTCCATCCCTACTGTCTATTTTATGCACAGTTTCTGAGCCACTCTACCATAAAATGAGCCATTAGTTCCTGCCTGTAGTTGAATGTTACAGGTGAAAATGAACAGTGTATGAGAAAGGAGAAGTGTCAATGTTTTATCTTTTCGATTCATCACTATACGTTTCCCTTGTATTATAAAGCTGTGTTTAGCAGAACAGGAGAGCATAATCACCAAGGAACTGATTTACTGCAAGTTAATCATTTCAGAGGTCTGGTCATCCTTGGAGGTTTCCTTATGAATGTGTGTGGGAGTTGTAATTTCCTTGTATTTTACAGTTGCTAATGTATTATTGTAAGAGGAATTCCTCAAGAAAGCCATCATTTTGGAGTTTCTAGGTATCAGGAAGAATATGTAATGGTAACAATTCTATGCTTTCCTCTGTATACCCTTTGTTTGAGACCATCAAAAAAGTCATGGCCGCTTTCAAGGCTCCAGAGTGAGCTTTTCTTCCATTTGATCTGGACCTATAAATGAGTCATTTGTATCATATATTTTGTCATTCACATTTAAGATTGATTTATAAAAACCCCAGTGTCTTGCATGGTTGCGGAGCTCTGGTCATTTTGCCTCCAATTCTGCCTCACCTTTTATTTCCATAGTACTTGCTGCTGCTTTTTCTTCATCTTCATCCTCCCTTCCTTTCTTGTCCTGGGAATTTCTCCATTAAGTTTGAACTCTCCTGTTCACCATAAAGAGTCTAGTTCTATGGTTGAACAATTCTTCAGCACCAAGAGATCTTTTTAACCTTCCTCCACCTCCTTTTGAAACCACTTTTACACTTACTTTCCCCCCAGAATAATTTTAATAATTGTTTTCATATCATCATATCTTCCTTGGTCAAATGACCAGCTGGAAAAAATACATTTACATCACAACATTATGTTACCTTGAGGAGCACAGCAAGGCAGTAATAGTACCTCTGAAGCCAGAATGTACCTGTGCTAATTGTTGGCTTAGAGGTCCCTATATAATTTAATTACTTGTCCTACTATTATCCTACAGTGCTTTAATTTTAAATGAAAGATAATAGCTGCCTTATCTCTAAGGAAACTGGTCTTGATTTTATTAACTTACAGGACAGAAGAATAATTGGCACATATCATTGTCCAGAAATGTATTCAACAAAGGTATCTTTCATTGTTTTCTAATGTTTTTATCCTCAGAGACGTAAAATTCAGGTCTTGACCGGTTATGGTCATTAAAGATCCCATGGCACTTTTTTATGGCGTGGTCATCTCAACCCCAAGCACCTGGCCAAATATCAATTTATGTAACTGTTCTGCTTACCCAACATTCCCCACCACCACTCACCCACCCCATAGTTTCAATTGGCTACAACATTCTCCATTTCCTCGACTAAAATAAAGTGTGTTGTTCTGCACTGTCAGTCACCACATTTCACCCCAGAGGTGATTGTGCTTCACTGGGAAGTGAAGTGGTTCTTCTTTCTAATGCTTGTAAAGCGCTTTGGGATCCTTTTGAATGGGTGGTGCTGTTTACAGTTAATGTAGTTCACTGTCATTCTATCTCAGGCGTCACCTCCTTACGAAAGCATGTTGTAGTTAGGGTTGGGCGAATCTACTTGGTGGAAAAAACATTCCCAGGTCTCTCTAATCTGACAGAGAACCTTTTGACAATGGTTGAAGAGTCAGATCCCTTCCTTTCTCCCTCCCTGCCTTCTCTCCCTTCCTGTTTCTTTGGGTTGGAAATTCAAAATGTCACCAAAAAATGCATTTATTCTTATGGTCAAATCATTATTACAGATGCAGAGGGTAAAATTAGTGCTCAAGAAGCACATGAACTTTGTGGTGTTTACCTGGGTGTTGTAACACTTGAAGATTCGCCCATCACTAATATTTACTGTACTTTGCATTATTTCTTCTGAAAAAGTCTTGGAATATTTAAAAATGCTGTGCTTCAACTCTGATATGAGTGTGATCTGTACAGAAGACATTTTTCCCTAGAAGATAGTTTAGAATATTGCTTAATGTTCTTTTCTGCCCAGCTTCACTAATCTTACTAACTGCTTCCAAGATTGTCAGACATCTGCAGCACTTTGCTGCATTAAGAAAAAAAATTGACTGGAGTGATATCATGTTGCTGAAACATGTCTGTGTCTAACTCTAGCAGACGAAAATAGCCTTTCTTGCATGTGTGCTGCATAGAAATGTATGCAAATATGTAAAGAGCATTCAAATTTCTAATATCATTGCAGATCAAAAGGATAAAATGCTTAAAGTAGATTCATCCTAAGAAGATTTAAGATGTGAAAAAAATTGTTGGCACTAAAATCTTTCCAAAAATAGTATCCTAGAATGCACAACATTGAGGAGAAAATAACCCAGGCTCTGGGCTAAGGGGTAAACCCATTACATTAGTGGATGTTATACCAAACTTCCCCTGATGTCACTGGAACTAAAGCTTCTTTTCTTGAGGTTATGTGAAAATACAGAAAATGTAGCTTCCAAATGACTTTGCACCCCTCATGCAGGAAATGTACCTCTTATGATTTTAGACGTTTTGGGATCAATGAATGCCAAGTGCCTGTAATTAATTGTTTTATTTTTAGGACTCTGAGAGTCTTATGATTGGTCTGAGATGTAATAACAAAAATTAGTCCCCTTCTGTTTTGCCCCAGAAATCACAATTTTCCAAATAAATACACTCATTAGAAAATAATGCTTGAAATCCATCTTGAGAAGTTTCATGGATCTATTTGAATGCTTTTGCAGATATATACTTTTGTTGGAATACTACTTTTACCTTAGTTGTGTCTGGTGCAGATGAGAAGTGATGGCCTTCCTGGATAGAAGCAGTGTTCCCTCCCTATGCTCAATATCATGCTACTGAATTCCTAAAGGAATTTTTCTTGACTTCCAGCTCAACTTTCCCATTTTTACAATGCTTTTCAAGTAAAGATTGATTTCCCTAGCACACTAGGAATTTCAACAATTTCACGTGGTTTTGATGAAAAGCAAACAAAAATGAAATATTTTCTCTGATTCATATTGAGTCATGGCATTTGATTTATAACTAAAATATAATAAAACTAGAGGGGTGCAAACTCACACAGATCGGTGGGAAAAAGTGAGAGAGAGGGAAATCTGTCATCTCAGCAACAGTAGTTTTTGTGCATCACTTGAACAGATGTAATCACTCAAATAACAGTGTTTCAGTAGGTCCAAAGTACCTTTGTGACGCAATCTGTCACACACACACAGACACACACACTTTGATCAGAAGGCATGAACTAAAACTCCACTTTATTTGAAAGTCTGACTCCAATATAGATCATATCTACAAAGGCCAGGGATTGGGGGAGAAGGTTGACCCCTCTCCCCATCCCATTGGTCAGGACAACTGTCCATCAGCTGTCCATATCTCTTAAGAACAGGAATGTAAACTACCTTGAAGTTATGATAAACATTTGCCAGTGTTTACAGACCAGAGCGTGAAAAAGAACTCAAAACATGAAACTGTGACACAGAAGAGAAGGCTGAAAAAATCAGGGCGACACCTTTGTGAGCATCTGACTTCTCAGTTCATACCACTGTGCAGTGCTGCTAAAAAGCAACTGGTTTAAACCCAGCTCTCTCATCTTGCCATGGTAAATATTACATAGGGGCTTTAATAATGGCAAATAGAGTCTGCACTGGGCAGTGCAGGGAGGTACCTGCTGCTGACAGCTGGTTTCTAAATATTACAGAATATACTAATACCCTGTTATTGTTTAGAAATCCACAAAAGTCACAGTTTTTGCACATTGAGTAATAATCATGGAATATATTCTGTACATGATAAACTAATAATGTGGCTGAGTTATTCTTAAAGGAGCTCTGGGATGTTTTTTTTCTCTTATTTGACCCAGAGGACATCTGCACTACCATCACTAATTCAGTGTAATTAGCTTCTCATTAGCTATTATTGTTTTTTAGTACTTTTAGTTAATTTAATCTGTTATCACATAATTCAAAATACATGCTTAGAGGGAAGTCTGAGATGAATTAGAATTTCCTAAATAACTTTTATTTGTTTTCTATAAATGAATTCTTTTTAAAATCTCCTACCACACTCCAGATCTTCTCCAGATTGCCTAAGAGTGGAATTTAGTTCCTTATCTTTGAAATCCTCTTGATTGTCTGAGGGGTTTCTCTACAATATTGCTTTAATATTTTTTTCACTGAACTGCCTTTAAGAATGCATAGTAGTTAAATCTACCCATTGAAACAACTGTTCAATGTACATTTGATGTGATTACATTCTGCATTTCTTTTTCCTTGCTTGAAATTGCAGATCTCTGCTATTACAGCAGCATGCTATTACGGCATGCACTCTATTTATCAAGTTTATTAGTACTGGGGCACGGAGTTTCCACATAGCTGTAGTTAGACTATATAGTTAGACCATTGCCTTACCCCAAGTAACCAGCACTCCTGTTTGGAACATGGGGACCTAAAATGTGATTCTTCTGTGCACTGCTCTGTACCTCATTCATAGAGGCAGAGAGACCTCGCAAATAATGGAAGTTTATGTCAGAGCCAAAGCCTTCATTCAAAATGAAGAAAAACCAACACAAAGCAGATCCTTTTCCATTCTATTTCCTTCTAAAACCCCAAAAAAGTTCAATATTTTCCCCAGATATCCTACTCAGTGGCAGAATCCCAGTTTCAGGAGCTGAACGTGTTCTCTGTTCCCAGGTATTGCTTGTGCTTGCTAAACACCGGGTCTAGGGAAATACCATTTATTGCATTATACTAAACTGGCCCTATTTCTCCTTGAGCTCACAAATGAATGATAATAAATATAATCACAGCTATGCTTAGAGTCCTTTAGGCTGACATCCAATAAATTAGTAATGCTAGATACGGCCCTTATCAGCATGGCTTCAGTTTGCAGCCGACTGGGCTTCCTTTCTCTCCCGCTAAATCTGCTTCCTTGCTTTTTTTACAGATGGACCCACACGAAAACATTTTGTTGAGCACGCTTGAAATTAAAAACGAGATGGCTGCCTCGGAGGCCGTGATGGGGCTTGGGGACCCTAGGAGCACAATGCTGGCCTATGACACTTCGAGCATCCAGTACCGGAAAGCTGGACTGCCCCGGCACAGCTTCGGCCGCAACGCCCTGGAGCGGCACGTGGCGCAGAAGAAGAGCCGGCTACGGAGGCGCGCGTCCCAGCTGAAAATCACCATCCCTGACTTGACTGATGTCAATGCCATAGATCGATGGTCTCGCATATTCTTCCCCGTTGTTTTTTCCTTCTTCAATATTGTCTATTGGCTTTACTATGTGAACTAAGAAGCAAAGCCACGCGGGAAGCAAGAACTGGATTTCTCTTCAAACCGGTTGTACAGCCAAAAGTGGGACTTGGAAAAATTCTATTCAGGACAAAAATTTATTTTAAAACACCTTAGTTGCTGGCCCACTCTATGGTCTGTTTTTATGTTTTGGTTGTATCTGCTAAACCGTATCTGTGTTAAGTTGCAGTATGGACATATCCCCGTATCAAAATATAAGTGCATTTTGAGTGTAAAGGCAAATTGAATTTTGAAAATCACTTCTGTCTCTTTTTTTTTTTTTTCTTTTTCTTTTTTTAAAGGCCATTTGAGTTCAGTGGTACAAATTATAGAGCAGCGTTTGAAAAACAAGTTTTAATTTCAACAGCAGTACATGCCATTCTAGGGAAAGTGCATATCCAAGGCATGCATGTACACTTAAGAGAGTGCACTAATTTAGCATGCTTATGAAACACATACATTTTACTTTTTAAATGCGTAAACTTGAAAACAAGTAGTGCCTATCATCTTTCCAAGATGATGATGGTCAGAGGTTTCCCAACCATATTCAGGTATTTCCTTTTATTTGTTGAAAGAACTGAGAACCTTTGACTGATAATATTGGGGTTGGGTGTTTGCACAGAAGCTGAAGCAAGAAGCACTAGTTTGTATTTTAAAGAGAGAACATATGCTCACAGTCACAGTGACTGTGTTTGGGATCAATAGAGGAATGTAGGGACAGTATAAAAATGCATCAGCACTGAACAAGTAGATGCTGCTGGGTTGTGTTGGGGAAAGGGAATTTGTCCAAAGTGCCAAAATTGATTGCCCAAATAGTAATTCTGTAGATGGCTGAAGGAAACCAGTGATGCCCTGCCTTTCTCTGGGGCAGGGAGAGTGAGAGAGCAATTACAAAGTACAGGGGCAAGGAGACAGGAGGCTACATATACATAAAAGTGTGTGTGTGTATATATATATATGTATATACACGGTGCAGATGAATGTTGTCATTGTACACACCTTAGTCTGAAATAGTCACGTGGGGTCGTATGATTTCTTCCGAGTTTTCATCTTTCCACCATTATGCTTCCTGATGTTGGTTAAAGGTTCTGTACCTCTTTCAGCAGCCAAGATCTGAGCAGATGTATTTCTGTACAAGAGGTACTGACAGCGTGTTTTCTCAGTCTGGATTAGGTAATACCATTTCACTTTTTGTTTTTCTTAATGCACTGTTCTAAAGGAAAGAAATTTGTAGCCATCACTTTACGAGTTTAAGTACACTCTTGAATGTTTCCTGCTTTAGAGTGATTGCCATTGAAAAACTAGGAAGTTTCAGTTTTTCCTTGGGAAACTTCTTGAATTAAAAGGTTGAGTATTTTTCATTCCATTGAGCTTTATTTTTACAGGCAAAACAGAATAGAAAAAAAATAATTTAGACAAAAGATTTTGTCACTTATTCCACTGTGGTGGAACTTTTTTTGTAATGAAAACAGCAGTCACAAGAACTGTATAAAAAATAAAAATTATTGATGGCTTTTACTAGATGAGTTCCCCAATATTGTTTGACACAATGTTTCAAGAAGCAAAAGCCACATCCCTTGCATCCATACTACCTCTCATCCATGTACAAACTTTTGAAAGAAACTAGAGAGTATAAGTCTTTTTTCAGGGTACTAAAAAAAGTCTTTAGAATATTTTTCATAATTTCTTTTAAAATTTTTTTTGTTCTTACTTTAAAAGAGTAATTTTCTTACAAATTTCAGTGGTTTGTTTGGATTTTTTTTTTTCACCCCCATTTGACAGTGAATGACACTAATAGGAGAATAGTTCTGGGAGCTAATAGGCAAATATTCTGACTTTTTTTGAGCACTTCATATCCTTATTTCTGGTTCAAATAAGGGAGGATAGTGGCGGAGCCTGGCATGTAATTTGCAATACACCCTTCCTGCCAGGAAGTTGTGTACATTCACACACTGCCTCCAGGCTCAGACTCTGCAATATGTAGACAGGTTTTCCTCATGTGATTAACTTCCCAAGTCAAAATTTTGCTCTTTGTTCAAATACTTAATTTGTGACTGCATTTCATGCATAACGCAATAACCTTTGTAGATGCATCTGGGATTTAAGCTGATAGGTATGAGTTATGTTGGATTTTTTTTTCCCCCAATTTTAAGAAATGGAGCATATCAAAATTGAGTATTTCTCTTCAAAGTCTGTTCTTTAAAAATTATATTAATACTCCTAAATGAAAGCAGTCTTATAGTATTGTTCTGTACAAGCTTTTCTTTCATTTCAGAGATAGCTGACAGCTCCTTTTATTGTTTCACAGAAGCAGAGTGTGACTGCAGGGAGCTCACAGCCTGTCTGTGGTTGATACACATCAAATACAAAACCTTACAGGGAATATGTTGACTCTCTGCATTGGTAACTGCTTCAGCTATTACAAAAACCACAGAGATCGAATCCTGGAACTGCACATTCACTTTTCTGAAGCTACAGTACAAGCCATAATACTCTCTGATGTTGCTGTTCAGGGAGTGAAAGAAAATGTTTGGTTTCTGCTCAGGTGTCACTAGGAAAGATAAATTATCTATGGGGAAGGAGCACTTTTGCTTTTACTATGTTCTTCTGGCTATTAATGTGATGTATAAAATTAGCGAAAGAGAAAGATTCTATCATTTTGTACTAAGGCTTAACACTGTGATATAAAAAGATGGGGGTGAGAAAGGCTGGTGAGGCACTGTCAAGGAAAAAACATAACTCAAGCCCAAGGTAAGCCCTTACTCCTGAGATACTTGAGTGAAAGTGGGAAATGACGCCAACATACATGAGATAACGGGGTTTGCTATGTGTGCTACCCTCCAGGTAAACTAGAATAAATTTGCTTTACTTTAGAATTGACCGAAAATAAATATTCTAGATCTTTTTAACCGTGTTAATCGCTGTTGGTTTCAATAAACAAAATAGCAAAGTTAATAATTTAGATAAAACTTGTAATATAATTATAGTTGCACATTTTATTGTTCTATTAGACATAATAGCCAGCAATTAAGGTGTTTTTTCATCTTCGTGAAATTCATGGGGGAATTATAACATGGCACAGTTTTAATGAAATCTTTGAGATCAATCTGTAAATATATACTGTACATGACTGCTAGTAAGTATGATACACATTTTCAGAACTGAAAATTCATGCAACATACTTCTGTGTTTGCATAAGGAATGTTATGTTTCTATCCTATTGCAGTTCAATGACTGGGAAGAAAGACTCAAGCAATGACATTGTGACCATTCCTTTTCTCATTCCCAGGGGAGGAAAACAGAGTCCTAGATAACAGCACGTGGCAGAGTTCTTCAGAGAGTTCTTACATTCTAATAAAAAAAGATATAAAATCTGTAAGGTACAAAAGCACAATGCATAGAGAAAATGAGTGGTGGTCTTACACCTGGGGAAAATATCCTATTTATTTCAGAAAAACATGCATTAAAATTAAACCTCAATTAATTTTCACTATAATTATTAGACAGTGTTCCAATCCTGTAACACAGTGCTAAACGTAGGTGAAGAGATGTGAAACATTTTCCAACTGTATGTGCATATGGACATACCCCCAGATGTCTGTATGGACATATGTGTGTATATATACACATGCTGAGTATATATATATATATATGCACACACATTCACATGTTGGTGTGTTAAAGGAATAAGCTAATAATAGTTTTGTTTCTACCATCAACCAGTGTATGAATATATTTTTGAGAAAAAAAAAAAAAGATTAATGTATTTAGGAAAAAACCAAACAACTTACTCTACAGGGTACCTGGGCATTTCTATATCAGCAGATCAATGCTTATGATTCGTATGGAGTATTGCACTCTTTGACATGATGATAGTACTGTACCTCCTTGCATCTGGAATTAGACTAGTCCTCACATTGCTTGCCTATTTCTTCTCTCTCTTTTTATAACAGCATTGTCCACTAGTAAGTTTTCAAAACCAACAAATTCCTTAGGGAACCAAGAAAATAAAAGGCAAAAATAGTGACTATTTCTAGAAAATAATCTAGGGTGGGATGGCCAGGGTACAATACTATATCAGTAGTGATCAAAACATTTTGCTATGTGTACATAGAACATACAATGTGAGCAACCATAACTTAAGCTGAACGTGTGTAAATATTATCAGATTTCTTAAACATTTTTAACTTCTAATTTGTACTTTATGGTAAGGCAAAAAGCTAATTCTACTTATGGTTTAGGTTAATGTGTCCTAAAATTATGTAAATAATTAAATAAGCTGTAAATGAGCAGTCGATAGATACAGTATTTGTTCAGTGACTTTTTTTTACTAAGTACAATAATTGCAGTGCTCTAGCAGAGTAATTTAAACACCCTTTTGCATAAACAGATTTGGACTCCAGATATAAAATAGTACAGGAAGTGCTGTAGTGTAAAATAGCCACCGTGGCAATGTTCCTATTGGCACAGCTGATTCTTTTGTATGGTTAAAATGTTCAGGCCACACACTCAGTACTCAGATTAGCCAAAACAAACAGGGCCTGGTTTTCACTTACCAGATAAGGCACCTTTATGCTGCTCCAGTGAGAGGAGAGGTGAAGGTGTCCAGGGTAAGTGAGAATTCAGCTGCTGGCGATTTCATTACAGAAGCCTGCATATTGCATCTGTCTGATTCTGAAATCTGTCTCCTATGGTATTTAATAGTAGGCTTATATTTTTCTTTAAAAAAAAAAAATGGATGTTTGACTGTCGTTAGATAGCATAGTCCCCCAAAGCCAAAGAATCTTCACTCCAGAAATTGTTTAAAAGGGAAATCTAAAAAGTCTCTGCTTAACACCAAAGGTAAAGCTTAGTAAAATGCACTAGGAACTTTGTCTAAATTTTTAAGAAGCAAATGGAATGTTGTTGATCAAAAAGACTGCCCTATTCTGCTTTGTAAAAATACTAATAATTTAAATATCCGTTATATAAAATTGAAATAGATCATCTCTACAAGAATATGCAACACTAGCATTTCATAAATAAAAAGTTATTTTCTTTGTAAGTGTTTTGACAAAATAATGAAACTTAAATGATGAAAAATCTCACCTCTACTTTCATACTAAGGGTTGTATTTTTTTAATGTTTTTCAGACATGAGGTCATCTCTTCCAATTTGATAGCATTTTGTATGTTTTCACTGTTCCTGTCATTTGGCAGATAATCACCAGGCTGTATGGTTCATGGTCTGTCCTGTTACTTTCAGTTGAAGACAAAAAGAACATTTGAAACATGGTTAATTCTGACAAATTGCCTATGATTTGACTTCTATCACGTTTTTATTGGCATGGGTGTTTAAATGGTTCTGTTAGTACTGTCTTTGCACAGTTCTGAGTTATCTTTTACTTAGTACTATTTATTTCATAATGTAGTAATCATCAGCCTTACTAATGACCTTGTAGCCTTTCTTATATGCACATAATGCACATTTTCCAATGGCTAGAAAATGCAAAATACTAGTGGATATCATTGCATCAGATCTTCATGTCTTTCTCAAAAGGACTGCTAACCTCTGGGATATATGAGGTAGTAAAATGATGATTGTAAATGAGTAGCACATAAGAGATATTTTCTTGAATTTAAAATTATTGCAGCCAGTTTCAGCATGTAAATATATAATAATGTTGGCTAGTGTGTAATTCTTGAATTTAAAAATATAAATAAAGAAAACCTAAAATATGTACATGTAGTTGTGTTATGTTGGGCAGGCTCTTTTCTCAAAGCTGCAGATTTCAGTTCTCTTCTGAAGCAAATACCTCTGAATTTGGGTCAGAAAAGGGCTCAGGAGTTGTGTGTTGAGGCACCTGAAAGGTAGGTGCAGGGTGGGAAGGGGGAGCCATAGCATGGTGCTCATTTGCCTATGCAGCCCCTGGCGGGTGTGAGCAATGCACCCTGAGAAGCCGGGTGCTGGTCAGTGAGGAAATGCTGGGAGGGAACAGCTGGAAAACCTCAGAAGTTCAGGAACGCCTCCTCAGAGTCAGCTCTAGTGAGTCTCTTACTGATGGTGAGTTGCTGGTGTCCCCCTTACAGAAATATGGAAGGGTCTGTTTCCAGGGGGTGGCATTTCTTTTTACAGTAAATGGTTTTAAATCTGAATATGTGCACTTCAGATACGTAAGTCCCGAGTTTCATTCCTTCCTCTTCCTACTTAGGCTCTAAAAGGAGAGATTCTGGATGACAAATTATTGTCCCTTTCAGGATGGTGGATTTAGATTTTCCTGTTGGAGTGGTTCAGCTGAAGAACAGTTCAAGATGAACAGAGGAGAGAGCAGTCAGGCATGGCCGTGAGAGGCTCTGACTGCTTTGGACAGGGCTGTGGCAGGGATTAGAAGCTGTGTCTCTCATTGTGCTCCAAAGAAGTAAAATGTCCACTAATACAGGTCTGATTTTTGCAGCTTCTTTGTGTCTTAGTGGAATCTTGAGCCTTAAGTACACTTCAGACTTAGGTTTCTTTGTTGGCTGTGCTGAGTGAACAGTCCATGTCTAATAGTTTTTCTTGTCTGCTGTCCCAGCTCTAATAAAAGGAAATCCATAGCTGTGTTTCCAAACCCCAAGTATTACTGCATGGGGGATATTACAGGGTGTTTATTGGTAGCTTTTGCTGCACATTCCTGCAGTTGATTCTTTGGTGGATCCTACCAGGGGGAGCAGATGGAGCACCAGAAAAAGGAACAAATGGCCATCAGACAAAAGGATGCCAAAAGCTAAAACTGCCAAGTTCTCATTTTTGTCTGGAAATACAGACAGCAGTTGGTAATTCCTTCTGAAGCTGTCCACCTGGCTATTCTCTGTACCAGCCCCACAACAGCAGTGCTTTAATGATTGATCTGTTCTGTCTCTTTTCTGTGGATAAAGGGGCCCAGTTCTGCAGAGAAAGAGCAGAGGTTGAAGCTGGGAGGCCTTGAGTCTTACAGACGGTACTGAGGTGAGGAGCTGCTGGGTGCAGGCTGCTGACTCTGTGTCAGGGCACACAGAACATGAGAAGTAAAATATTCCAGGCTCTTAAGGAAACCACAAATATGTCTCTCTTCCCTCACTGTTTAAAATACCATATCTTCCTCTGAAGCTTCTGAAAAGGAGAGCAAACTTCTGAAAAAAGACTGAAAAATCAGCACAGCTGCTTTGTTACAACTCTGTGATATACTGTTGCCCCTTATTTTCGAGATTATTACAAGCTAGGAAGCAAAGTGTTTCAACTTGAAGACTGGTTTATGATTTCAGAGGCTAAAAATATTTATATTAATTGGTAAGTGTCATTTCCAAATCAAAAATTTCTAACTCCTCTTTCACTTGTCTGTGTTTATAAATGCATTTCATGTTATCACATCCTAACAGGAGTTATGTCAAATCAACTGGCACAAAAATAAGGCTAGTACTATTGGGTATTTGAATAATTTATTGCCTTTACTCTGAGTTTCAACACTTCATGACCTGTGCAACATGGCCTCTCCTTCATTTAATTTACTAGATTGCAAATTAAAAACCTTAACACTGACTTCTTAGGGGTAAACTGCACTGTTGAATATATCTTGATAATCGAAGATTAACAAAACATGAGAGAAATTATCTAACATCACAGTTCTTTATTTATAAAAGGAAAATGAGCATTTTAAAGAATGAAATTAGGCATCTGTCAAATACTGAACAGCTGTGAAACAGTGAAATAATGGGAACTGGCATCTAACACATTTTAACTGCTGCATATAAATAAATGCAACATTATAACTACATAGCAAGTATGTTCACTAACATAAATTCTGTGGTTATCAAAATTAATGACCAGCATGACATTATTAATCCATAATGCTCGTTATTCTTGAGGGATATCTGGAATGACTCATTTATTATAGTGTTCATATGAGTCTAATCAAGGGATATATATATATTTTTTTAAATAATAGTTATGTCAAGAAATGTGGGTTGGCTATTCAGGTGATGAAAATTGCTTATATAAATGGAGATGTGCTTCCCTTGGCTGAGACTCTGGGCCAGGTTTTCTGGGGAGAGGGGGGGTGCTTGTTTCAATATTAGGGCAAAACTTTTGAATTTAACTTATTCTTGGAACAAAAGTATTTCTCTCTCTCTCTCTCTCTCTGACAGATTGTCAGAGCTGACATACTGCATTCATTTTGACACTCTAATGGCTAAGGGCATGCTTCCAGCTGAGACCACTTTTTAAAAATTTTCTCTTTTTTGGAAAAAATATAGCCAAGGAAACAAAGCTTGCATAAGTTCCCTTTCAAAAGCTTTAAAAACTAAATCATGCAAACTGCACATTTTTGGTTTTGCTGCAGTTTTGTTTTCAGATGGGACATGAGTGGAGCTCTGTGTGTAGCTGGGTATTTATGGTCACACGTACTCACATTTCTCTGCTTGGCTGATACATCTGAAATCTGCTGCTTTCTAAGCCCACAGGAAACTGGACTGTGACTTTGAGATCTCCTTGTTAAACGTTCCCAAAGATCTTTTCTGAAGAGTCTGACTGATCATGTCAGTCTTTACTCTTCAACCCTTTGTTGAAATTTCATGGCATTGATGCTTATGAAGGTGCTGTGAAGAGACATCACAGGCAAGCACAGGAGTGCAATGTCGTGCAGGAGACAGGAAATGAAGTCCTGTCATATGTCCTTAGACAGTAGCAAAAAGGGCAAGAGGTACAGTGATAAACAAACCCAGAGCACAAAAGCTAATGTGGTCATGGTAGGTTCAGTGCAGTTCCATTACTGGGGGTGATATTTCCACTTCCATGTCATGCAGAGAAATTGTTTCTTCAGGTGAGAAAACACTCACCTGACAGGAGAAGGAATGTGGATAATAAACAGATCAAAACCTACATGTCACAACAGCAAGATTTATCTGCAAGATTTGCAGACAAACTGGATTGGGTTTGATGTGTTTCTGTGTTCTGGGTTATGAAAAATCAGCACTTTCTTATTGCTACTATTGTTAGTCATCATTCAGAAGATATCTGAATTGGAAATATGTGCCAAACAGACAGGAAAAAAATTGCTGGACAGAAAAAGAGGGAAAAAAACCAAACCCCAAAAAAACCCAGTGTGGTGAAATCCATCAAATTCCCTCCCATTCTCTCAAGCAGCCATGAAGTGCAACATGCATCACCTCATTTATTTTCTTCTTTTTTCACCCACTCATAGCATACTTCAAAATTAGAAGGTTTTAAGACTGTAGGAAGGACAAACTCTTTCTTTCTCCTTCCCCAACCCTAATTTTAATGGTTTTTTTTCTTAGACAAGTTTGGAAATTTAGCATGATGACTTTGGCTAATTCCAGCAAAAAAATGTAAGCCTTAATTGGTTTTGAAAGAGTCTCTAGATCTCTTTAAGAAAGGTTAAGCATTATTTATTTGCCTTCATTAGTACCCAAAGCAATGTGATTACTGAAAAGGTTTGACATTCAAACTAGTTAAGGATAAAAGAAAGAGGCAGGGGGAAATCTTTCTATGAGGTCCAGACAAAAGGAAGAAACATAAAAATGGAAAGGACAGGCAGATGAAAAGTAATGCTTGTTTCCTCACTCATGCTGTAAGATTTTAAAGTAAATGCTACCTGCTCCTCTGGCATAACATGTTTCCCTGTCTTTTAACTGCAGTCCAGCCATCCATCACCTAGGTTTTCTCATTTCAGATTGCTTACAGGAAAGTGATATGAGATAATAGCTCCTGGTGTTGATGAAAGGAAAGGGTGTCCAGCATCCAAATCCTTACAGCTTCCCTAGATGTGTATTTTATATTTGACAATACTTGAAAGCAAATACCAAATCCTGCTCCCTTTACTCTGCCCAAAGGATTTCCAAAGGTGCTGAGCACCCCTTTCCATATATTGTGCAGCACAGCCTGAAAAATATTTGAATGGTTGTAGCAATGGAGGAGGGGAGGGAAGAACTTTCTCCTTTAAAAACTGAGGTAACAAGACAAATCCGTTGCCCTGTAAATGAAAATGCTTTGCCTAGATTTTGCAAGCACTCATGCATATTGTTGAAATAGAAACTACACTTTATGCACAATCTGTACACCACTGAGAAGAGAGTTGGCTTTGCTCATTCCTGCAAGAATTAAAGTGACTTATTTAATTCTAATGAAACAGAACAATATGGACCTTGGAAAATTTAAAAAGTCAAACTGTAATGCCCCTGCAACATTCTTTATCAGAGGCAGAATGTGTCTTGCTAGATTCTGTGTTTGAGACCCAGCTGTGAAAGAGGATGACAGTTGTGTAAAGCACTGACACTTCGCTATGAGGAATTAAATTAAAATTACCACAGCTTTTGCATATTGTGAATCTGGAAAGAAGTTCTGGGATTTCCAAAAACATTTGTTTGATGGACAGTAAGCCTGCTATCAGATTGGGACTTGCCTCAGGTTTGCATCCCATGTGGCATCTCCCTTCTCTCCTAGACACTTTACCTCCACTATTGTTGAACTAGATGTTAACTATCACATTAATAGTACTGTTATACCTGTGCCATAATTATATCATTAATTGATAACTGCAAAGTATTATGTAACTAAAGCACTTTGTTACTGTTATTTTGAAGGAGCAAGTGACAGAATGGGAGAATGTTAAGTGAAACTCTCATCATGTTAATAATATCTTTGATAATTTCTCATGTCATCAAAGGCTTGTAAGAAATTAGGATAGAGAAATGAAGTTTCCAGGCCTTGAAAAGCAAGAGGTTAACCTAAATTTTCATTAATTACAAGGTGTGCAGATCACTGCACTGCCTAGACATGCTAAAGATGCCCTTGTGTTTTGGAAAAGAGCACCTTTAATCCGCTTATCATTTCCCAAACTCTGTGCAGGTTGTTAGGTATCAGTCCCTGGTAGCCATGAGCAGAGCAAACAGACATCACAGTCTACCTGCAAGGACCCTGTGAAATAATGAAATAACAGATACATCACAAATAAAGGATGCCTTTGTAGACAGCTGGGGCCTAATTAATTTGCAGCACAGCTGAGGAAGGCAGAGCCCTTGGCCTGCAGGTATCACTGGATTTTGTTACTGCACCAATTATGATAAAGCACTGCCAGCACAAACAGCAGAAAGGCAGTTGCTGTGCACTTGGAGAAAAGGGTTGCTAGTTATTAGTCTGCTGGAAAAGTGTATTGTGATCCTTTGTATTTGCTTTCTTTATTTTAAATTCTTACTCTAGGCAAACAGGAGATTTTCTGGTTTGGCTTTTTCCTTTCTAGTGACCAATAAACTGACCTCCCCACTGTTCCTGTCTGATCCTAGGTAAGTGAGATCTTCAACATGATGTTCCCATAAGACAAGTAGACCAACATTCCTTATTTCCTTGGAAGCAGCTCCTTTTCTCACTGCTACAGTTCATTATGGTTAGTCCATTATAAATTACAGGGTGTCTCCAGGGACCTGTTCTATACTTGAGATATCACAAGACAGCTGTCATGCATAATGCTGCAGAGAGCTGCTAAATTTATATCCACTAAAAATGTGCTTTATGTTGCAGAGTGACCCACTTTAATTTTGATGCATAAATGGGTTGTTTTTCCTTTTCTTTTAAGTATTATCTGTTATCTTTTGTTCGTCAACAGACTTAGCTTGCTTAGAAAAGGCCTTAGAAAATCAGTTATTTGTGCATGGAGTACTGTGTGATTATCATTACTTTATAAAAACTGGACATACTTCCAAATTCCCCTAGAGACAAAGCAGGCAAAGGGCAATTTTTTTCTGCCAGCCCATGTAAATTCTATCAGACTACATAAACAGACAACAGTGGCAGATTGGCTCCTGGAGCTTATGGTTTCCTTTGCTCCTAAGCAGTTTGCACAGCAAATAGACAGAAAAGACTGTAAAGCACAAGTTATTCTAACATATAGATAATGGCAGTTTACTTGTATAGTTTTCAAATGTGCCCTATGAGACAGTTTTAAAAGCTTTTTGCCTTTTTTTTTGTTTATGAGAGTAAGAATCCTTCAAAGTCCACCCTGTTTTTAACAACATTTTTAAAACCAAACATAACTCTCTGATTCCATGTTAAATTTTCACCCTCCTAGAGGGGAGAAAGGGGACAGACTTATGCCTAAAATGCCTTCAGGACACTATGTATTATAAATGATTATCTACAAGAAGTATGTCCACAGGAATTCTGCCATAAAGCTTACTTATAATAAAAAATATACAGTAAGACATTGACGGTATTAATTGATATGGCTTCTTGACAGGGTTAAATAGCTGATAATCTGCTCCATAGAAATTTATAAGTGAATATAGGGAAGAGGCAAGAAAATTTGAAAATTTTATGGTTTGATTTTTTTCTAAATCCCCTTAAGATGGTCAAAAATGGTCACTAACAATTTTATTCCCTCCAGGCCAAAAATATCTCCTTGGTCCTAAGCAATTGCACACAATCTAAGCAGTTGGACAAGATGGTTGCTGTAGGTCCCTTCTAACTGAAGTACTCTATTCTGTTCATTTTTGCCATGAGAAAATGGCCTGGTGCTGAAAACAGTGGAACTGTTGTACTGCAATAATGAGCTCTTCTGGGCCTTAAACTCAACTTCCATGCTTGGCCAGTGCCTTAGGTTACAGTGTAAGATGTAACCAAAAGTATGTGTTCTATCACCATCCTCACAAGTTGTTAAAACAGATGGGGCAGTGCTCCTTATCTCCTCCATGACTCATCCCTGTTAACTCCCTCTGGAGTGTGTATTCCATGGGAGAACAGATGAGAGAGAGAACAGAAAGCACAGTGGAGCTTATGGATCAAGATCTCCTTATCCTGTCAAGATACAAACTGGGGGATAAGCAATCACAGATATGAAAAAGAACTGGGAAAGTACAGCATATGCAGATATCAAGGTTTTTGAAGCTATGTAGTTTTGTAAGGCTTCCAAGTAATGCAAACAATAGGCTAATTCTGTAACTAGTGGGAAATTCTTGCTTAAGGATGTGACTGCTTAGGGCTGTGGCTGCTGAGAGCTGTGACTGTACAGAAAACTGAACTGAGAGGAAAATAAATTACTTCAACCCCTTTTCTTGCTTGGACTTCAGTGACTTCAACTCGAACTCTGAGCTATTTTTGCTCAAGCTTTGGCTTTCTGTTTGGGCTACTTTTGCACCCCCGCTTTTGAAGTCCCGTCTCTCAGCCGTGGCATATTCTTGCCACCATCTCCTTAAGCTGTTAACACAGACTGGGCAGTGTTCATTATCTCATGACTCACCCCTGCTAACTCCCTCTGTGGGGGCTGTCTGCACTAAGGAGCCGTCAAATTGCACCGCATGACTGATAAAATTGCATCATCCCATTGTGAGATGCTCCACCCAGGGGGAGAAGCCAAGCATTCCTACCTGGATATAATCTGAGGCTTGGAACACCATGGGCAGCCTTTACGTACTGCATTCCCAGAGGACAAGAGCTCAATAACCACCACTGGACCTCCAGAGGAGGACCAGACCCTTCCACGGGATCACTGCTTCAGCAGAACCACATTTATCACTTCAGCAGGTCTGCAGACTCCATTTAATCGGACTGCTACCAAGCCCCTGACCGACAGGGTGTCAGGTTGTCTCCTGACTCTTGTCATTTAAAGACAATGTTTTCTGCCTTTATCTTATTTTCTCTGTTAAACTGCAGTTCTGACTTGGAATCTCCCACTGGTTTGTTTTCAAACTTCACAAACAGGCAGAGATGGATGATGGAAGTTCTCTTCCTCCAGATGTCTTGGCTTCGGTATTATAGGTAGTTGAATGTTGGGCTATGGTACAGTGGTAGATTTTGCAGTAGTAAATATCAAGCTGTTCCTGCTTTTACCCCTTCTTCTTCTCTTGGAGTCCTTCTTAAGAGAATAATAATCTCTCATTTTAAAATAGAAGAGAATTGTGGAGTTACTTAAGGAATCCAGGGGAAGGACTCCTCACTGTCTCTGAATGTTCCTGCTGTTTCACTATTCAAAATAGAGAATATCATTTATCCCAATGCTTTAATTTAAAATTTCAAACTCAGGATGGTTATCCTGATCTTTTTACAGTATCACGTGTCCTGTCTCCTGATTTTTAAAATAGATTTAAATCAGTTGTGTTTGTTACCAGTAATGCACAGGAAAAGTTGCATTCAGTTGAATTTAAAACACATTTTCAAAATGCGAGGGCTAAATAAAGCTTGTTCACGTGAAGACTTGAAGTGGTACTTAAGTACACACTAAGACATATTCTCTAACAAATACTTTGCTTGTTCAGGCAATTTGCTAAACTTGCCCTTTCTGGGCTTGCATTAAAAAAAAAAGTCCTGTTTACGCAGTGGTGTTTGCAACTTTCTTTTGAGTTTCCAGTATTTTAGGGAGAAGATATGCACAAGTGAGGGTCCAAGGAATGTACACACATATCACCATTTCAAATGAAGTTAGTTTGAAAAGGTCAGGAGTCTGGGGCAAAAGCTTTTGAGGCTTTAAAATTTAAACCTAGTAGGCTGTGTGGAGTCTGGAACCTAACAAGCTCTACTTGATCAGCTGGACCTCAGGAAAGTTCATGAGTAACCTGGAGGTTCATAAATAATAAATAAGGTTTTTTAAAGCTGATTTTAATGAAGAACCAGAGTGTTCATGGGTTAGTTTTTGAATGGTAAAGGTTAATGTAGACTGTAATTACTGACTGTTTTTTGTTCTAGTTTGGGCTACTCCTGGGTAGGAAAATAGCTCAATAATCTCATTAGAAGCCTTGTCAGACTTGGAAGCACCAGGATTCCTTGACTAGATCTGGTGATTCCACAGAAGGTATTTAAAATAGTCCAGAAGTATGGACTGTCATTAAAAATTACCCATTTCAGTACTGTGAAAGAGAATGAGAATATGAATTTTGGGTTCATATTCACATGGTTGCTGGGAGTAGCCATTTCCTACCATTGGAAAGCATCAGGTTTACAGAGGGTGTCCTGAGAGACCTGGGGACAATCAGCTGAGTGCAGGTCTGTGGTGTGGCCTTGCAACTGTGGCACCATTACATGTTGGGCAGTACTAGCAAGGCTCGAGGCAGCAGCCAAAGGGGAAAGTCTCTCTTGGTATATGATGGCTGCATTTAAACAACACACAGTGGTTAAAACGTCTTCTTTTAAAAAAAAGAAAACCAAAATAAGATTGAAAAAAGGAGTGGTCCGTTCATAAACTATCACTCCAAACCCAAATTGTTCATTTTGTCCCATTTCTCTTTTTCATTTCATTGGTAAAGGTATAGAAAATTCAGCGCAACTGGAATTACTTCAAGTTCAATACAAGCAACATAATTAAGCTCATTGTTCATACAAGTACTTCCTAAAATTATGGGTATGATTTTATTTACGGTGTCACATTAATGTGACATAAGAGGAATAACTGAGACAAAACTTTTATTTTTGACTAGACTGTCTCTTTACTCAATTTTGTAGAAATCTGAATTGAATGTCATACCAATGTTAAGAAAATGAAGTATCTAGAATGATTCATATTATTTGAAGAAATAAGCTACATTTAAGGAAAAACTCTGAGTTCAAGCATTTAGTTCCATTCCATGAAACAAAAGCCTACTTATCTGCAAAAGTGTGACTCAGATCCTTAAGCACTGTGCATTTTCTGGGGATTTAGGCTTTAAATTTCAAGCTATTTTTTTTATACAAGCAACACAGGGCTTTGTGGTTTGCTCTTGTTTTGGCAGGAACTGCATGAAAGAATCAATTTTTACTTGATTTTTCAGGAAGCTGTTGTCCTCCATCTTAATAACTGCTGTCTTAGCTACCTTTCAGGTCCCTCGTCTGTCAATACATTGCCACAGAGTTGCCACTTTTTAAGGATAGTAAAGGAAAAGTGGTACTTCTCCCAATTTTCATTCCATAAATCCATAAATGTACTTTTTGAATCCATATAAACTGGATCAATGCCGTGTATTAACAATAATCTCCATAGTTCAATTTGTGTGAAGTTGCTTCTAATTCTGGTTTGAATTTGTATCCTCGTCATTTAGTTACAACAGAGTAAATATTGCTGTTAAGCTTTCTAATAATACTTATAATAGAGTATTATAGATCTCTGTTTTATCTCCATTTCTTTTCTCTCTTTACCTGACTAATGATGCCACTAAAGTTTTAAAACATAAGAAGAAAGATCTCTGACCCTTGGCTGTGCATTCAGCATTTGGCTGTATTATTGTTAACAGAAGAATCATAAACAATGTCAGTTATACGAGCACTATCATTTAGGAAGCTGAAAGCAAAAGCAAATAACCCTATGCTAGACACAGCATTTTAGCTGCATCCTTATTTTCATTAGCTTTGCTAAAGCAGATTATTTGCTTCAGAAAATTAGTTGATCGTGTGTGATGGTCTGAGCTACTCTGCCTATGAAACTGTGGGACACAAACATGCACTGAAGAGATCTTTGAGACTGTGGTCACATGAACATCCTGGTGGTTAGGAGAGAGGAGGCTGAAATGATTAAGTGGCTCACTCCAGGGGGTGTTGTGCCAGCTGGGGTGTCAATTTTTATTTATCAAGGGAGAAGCCTTTTTTTTTTTTTTTTAAATGCTTTAAGCTAATCTCTTGCCATTATTTTTTGAAAACTTGTCTGCTAAAAGTGACACCAGTTTAATTGCACTTCAGTTAGTGGCAGCAGAAAAACCAGTTACTTTCACTTAATAATAGTCATGGGCATTATGATAATGAATAGAGTGGTGGATGAAAAACACCAGGGAAAAGGACAACATGACAGCAACTATATTTTCCTCCCCTTAAACTTATCCAATGAGGGAGATAAAATGTACAATGTAAGCGAGAAGAAATCCAAAGGGAATTAAGGGGTAACAGAGTTGCTACAATACAAAAATTCATTTACTGGGGACACATGAGAGAAGAGATGTGGTGTGGGGGTGAAGTGCAAGTATCAGAAGAGGTGAGGCCGTGGACTGGAAATAATGAGTCTTGTTAAGACTCTGTGAATATTTCCTTGGAATTTCCTTGGTTTATCACTGCAATAGCTGCTCCCACTGCCCACTGGTGTTCTCTGGACTTTCCTTGATACTTTTCTTAATTCCTTAAAGGATTTACATTCACAGTAACCTTTAAGAAGCTCCTTAAAGGGGTTTAGAAGGATGCTCCTTGCTTGGGGTTTAGAAGGATGTTTGGAAATACAGGATCTTGGTTTGGCCTAAATGGGCCAGTGTGCTCCTCTGCAAATCAATCCTTGCCTGGAGCTGATTGTGCTTGGGCTCTCTGCGGCCTCAGGGAAAGGTTTAACCAGAGTTTAGACAAATTGCCCATTTATACTGGTTTGGAGGAGAGCTATATTCCATGGGACTGTGTTTGGATTTTGTCTGTGATAATTTGAGTCCTCTGGGCCATAAGAAAAGTCTTCAGAAATGGTAGGGAAGCATGCCTGAGAAATGGAAGCTCTCTTAAAATTAGAGGGGTTTGACATTTGTTTTTTATTCTGAACTGAAACAAATTAAGACCATGCAAATTAAGTTTGTGAAAACATCAGAGAATGACAGTGGGCTGGCTGCTGGGAGCCAAAGGTTTGAGATGTTGTTCTTCCTGATTCATTAATGTTATGGGCGATGTTCCAAATCACCCTTCATTAGTTTGATGCATATTTAAAGAAGTATGGGAAATGGCACAGAATACCAATATCTCAGTGATTAGAACTTCAACTAAAGGTACAAGAGAGATGTTTGTTCCTGTTTTGGGTAAATCTTTGGTCTGATTACAAGTCCCTGTTATTCCAGCAGTTTTTCTCTGAATAACTCATCTTAATCGTTTTTCTGTGAAAAAATTGTTCACAGGAACCTCATATATTGAAAACATTTCTTTTGAAAATTTATCCCTGTATTCTAATATTGAAGGGCCATAAAGCTTTCTGAGAATGCTTTGGAATACTTCACAGACAAACACTGACAAAATTCTGTAATGAAACTGTACTTGAAATAGGTTTAACCACACTGTACTTCATCTCAAAAAAATGCAGTATCTCTTGGACAGTGAGGTAACAAGTTAGTACCTTGATCTGCACCATGGCAAAAGATAAATGGAAGTTTGTTACTCATTCCATGTAAGAAGAATTCCTCCCTCAGATGTATGGCAAACATACTTTTAAAAAATTCCCAGAAACGCTGATGTGCCTGCAAATGAATGCCTGAAAGGCAAGAATAATTATCTCAGTTCAATCTCATAGACTGTAGACATAACTGAATCCTCTGAGAAATCAAATATACAAATTCTGACTTTTAAAAAGCTAGATGTTTTTCCTTGAATCAAGCCAACAATATGCAAGAAGCAGCAATATTTATCAATTTAAAGGCAGAGCAACAGAAAGTCTGATCCTATGAGATAATAAAAAAGTCTTTTTTAAAATCAGACTTCTGTTTTTTCCAACCTTTTCTTTGTCTAAAGTATTTCTTGGAATTTACCCCTTCCTAACTAAATGGGGTCCTCTTGAAGACAGTTGTCGGAGACTGAAATATTATCATTTATGACTTAACATCTTCATGAAGCACCTTTGCCTATTATGGCAAAACTGTGTTACAAAAACTGCAGAGAAATCACCACACCCTGAATAGGCCTTCTGAACTGCTCCTTGATGGAGATGAGATAATGTGACTCAGGTCTGGGCTGGGGGAAGAAGAATACACTCATGGAGGGGTCAAGCCAAGCACCTTCGGGGAGGAGAGGCCAAGGCCAGGGCTATCCGCTCCAGGCTGGCACACGCCCACCCTGCCT